>JAULBR010093097.1:0-12065 GCA_032355825.1 Melanodrymia aurantiaca
GGATATTATCGCGAGCAACATCTAGACGCGTTTTTCGCATTAATATCATGTTCGCGTTAATTTCCTGAATTACAGTATATTGACACTTGGTTACAAAGGAAACCCACTTCTGCCACATAGGCTACTCTTCTTCTAATAATAGCAAGGAATCTTTTATGTGCACTTTTCCACAGACAGGAAAGCACACGCTACAGCCTTTGATAGACAAGTTGTGGACCACTGGTTGGAATGGGACATAGCCCAATGAGTCCCCTGAGAAGGATCGATCCTTCGACCATCGAGCCGCAGGCAGGATCTTTACTGCTGGACTATGCCCAGATCACATACTATAAGAAGCACATACAGTGTAACTGGCAAATGTTACATTAAGTCTATTAAAATGCATTTGCTAGTCGTTTTGATAATAAACTTAAAATATACATTCACAATATTACTTACTTTTATCGTCTCAGAATCAAAATATTTATTCTTCTCCCATAAAGCTAAAAGCTGTAAATAAGAAAATAGAATTTTTAAAAATATCAATAAATTTGTTTTAATAATTTTAGAAACAAATTAAAACACAAATCTAAAATCATTATTCAAAAATGCTTGAGTAATACAAAAAGACAGGATATGTTTTTAATTCTACTGTTTCAAAAATATAACTTGCACCAAAGCTTTTCCCCCATCTATATTTTAGGTTTTGATACTTGTGTCTATAGTCTGTACATTTGTTAATAAATATAGGTTTCGATAATAGTTGAGATTTATCTATAGTCACTGCCACCGCCATACAGAGTACGATGTCTCAAAGCAACTTGATATTACAATAAGAATTTGTAATAGATCACCTTGTTTAATTTTCGCTTGCAGTCTTCATCCACACCTAAACTGGACTTACAGAATGCTGGCACAACCATCTTGTCTAATGCACTCTTCAAATCATCTATACTTTTACGCTGACTAAAATTAAACAAATCAACAATTACAGAGCAGCACATCATTTCATATATTTTGGTGTATATTGGTAAGTTAGTAGTAAATAGCCATTCCAAATACATTCACAGATCTCTTTGTATGATGATTCTGACCAGTAATGAAGCAGCATTGTTAAAATATCTTCTGAACATTTACTATAACCACCAAAATATAAACCAATACTAATAGACTATTTTGGACGTAATTTCTCATCTTGTTCTAGAGCTATGATTTCTAGGTACAGTACAGTTTATATCATTTCATAAATATATATTCATTCTTTCTAAGCTTGGTGTTACAGTTAAAATATAATATTAATGGCATTCTGTAAAAATTCTAAGAAACAGCATATTTGAGCAACATTGTAATCAAGAGACGGATATATGAACTTCATGGGATGGTGCCTAATAAGCACTATCTAACTAGAAACACGTAGCTATTGTGTAGGAATATGGATTCACAAAACAAAGAATGGAAAGTAACTAAATTTGATTAATTCCACTGTCGTTGTAACTTGTAAGAAGTATGTCAGTAACTAAAACTCCCAGTCTTAACCTACCAGTGATGTAAGAGATCGTTTGTAAGATAAATTAAATGCAATCTTGTTTGAAATGGAGTATCTTTTGCACAAATTCTGAAATAAAGAGAAAACTCATTATTTGATAAATCATTAATAATTATCTTTAATTATGTAGATGAGAATACACCAGAAGCCAACAAAATTACGTTAACAAATGAACTGGTCAGATTATTACAAAGGAAAGATCTAACATCAATATTACTTTATTATTTAACTCTAAAAATGCATGCAACATTGTAGTCAAATTTAGTTAGTACAGTGACGAGTTCACTTTTCGTGCCCCTACTATTTGGTAAGAGTAGTCTACATTGTGGCTGTCAATCTGTTCTGAGACTATGTACATGTATAAACATAATCAATGTGCTCCAGTGGTGTTGTTAAACAAACAAACTTTATCTTTTTCTTATAATAATGAATGAGAAATAGACAGACTTTATTAAATTTAATCCTAAGCTATAAAAGTAAAAGAATGCAAACCGTTTAAGTAAATATTGTGTGATGAGATTGCAGTGGTCAGAGGTGACGCCATGTGCTAAAATCCAGTTCTTGCCATGCTGAAAATACACATCAACTACAGTCAATACAGTTGATAACAAATCAATGACAGTTAATACAGCTAAAAACAAGACTAATTTATATATTCAATTATTGTGTTGGATTTCGTTTAATGACATTTCTAACTTGAAGTAGATAGCATGGAGGTATGTAGCTCAGTGCCAGAGCGTCCACCTGAGTCTTGAGAGGTCAAAAGATCGATCCTTCTCAGTGGACTCATTGGGTTATTTCCCATTCCAGCCATTATTGTGAATACAGCTGCTAACAAGACTAATTTGTAAATTCACTAATTGTATTGAATTTCATTTAATGAAATTCATAACTTCAGATAGCTAAGAGTCCACCTCAGTTTTCCTAGGTCAAAGGATCGATCCTCCTCAGGGCACTCATTGAGTCATTTCCCATTCCAACCAGTGATCCATGACTGGTACCAGTATTTCAAAGGCTGTGTTATTTGCTATCTATGGTAACTTGTACATAAAAGACCCATTGCTGTTATTCGTCAGAGTAGCCTATGTGGCAGCAACAGGATCCTCTGAGACCATGTGTCGACATAACTGTGTGATTGACATCCAATAGCCGCTGTGCTCCAGTGATGTCATTTAAAAAAAAATTTATCTTTTTATCGAATAATAATTTTGCTTTATACGATTTTCATGTCGAAGTGCTCAACTTTATCTCATGTAATGTTATATGTACTTTAACACACACATAAAACATGATGTGACATCATATTTACTGTAAAACACAGTGCTGTTCTATTTATTGTATTCAAAGTAACTAATTCAAACAATCTACTTCACAGTTTTGCTCGAAGTAAATCGTTGGAGATTTCTGTATATCACATGAGACACTAACAAGTTACCAAAAATGTTCATCAGGCTACCATATTCTGCTTATGCATACAGTGATTGCATGATAAAACTAAACAATTATAGAATATGAATTCATGTCAAATATTAGCTTCTAAATTGATGTTAAAAGATCAGTAATTAGTACAGAAAAAAAGCTAAACATGATTTTGGTATCTGAAACCTGAAACCCACCATTATTGAATCTTTAGTGCATGAGTCTATTATTGGTTGCACCATCTGGTCCAGTTCTTCCATTGATACCTCACAATCTCTACACAAAGCTATCAGCTTTTTTTCCCGCTCTTTAATAATAGCATCTTCTATTTTAACCTGACAGAGATAAACACAAAATATAACATTAACAAGATTTTCCATTCGTATTTCAAAATCTAAACACAGATATTAACTTATTTCCCACTCTTTTACAATAGTACCTTCTATTTGAACCTGATAGAAATCAACACAAAATATAATATTGACAAGATCATGATTATAAATGTAGAATCTAAGATTATTTCAAATTTGTAATGCAAACGTACATGTAATATGTTAATTGAATACACAAATAGAAAATAATTTCAAGCATTTTCAATGTCTGGCCACAAAACTGAAAAATAAATTTACTAGATATGCCAGGGGTTCTAGAATACGGTGGCTCGATGCCCATGGCCAGTTATTTTTGCACTTGGGCCACTAAATAATTGCTTTGGCCGTGCCCGATGGCCAGTAAAAAATGTGATTTGCATACATTTGTTTTGGTATTTTTTTTATTGGTATTGGTATTTAAAAGTTGGGCAAGTGAATTTTCAATTCCATTGGCCCCATGGCAAGTGAAATTGTAAAACATTCTAGAACCCCTGTATACATACAATATATAAATTGTGTGAGACATCGTCACCTGTTGTTGTTGAGTCAGACTCTGGTACTGAGCAGCCAAGTTGGCATCACTCTGTTTAATCTGCTCAGCTACAGACACCTGCTGCTGACCAATCTGCTGCTGTAGTGCTGTTATTTGCTGTTGGAGGGCTTTATTCTGCTGCTGCTGCTGCTGTTGTTGCTGCTGCTGCTGTTGTTGTTGTTGCTGCTGTTGTTGCTGCTGCTGCTGCTGTTGTTGTTGCTGTTGTTGTTGTATGACAATGTTCTGCTGTTCGATAATTTTGTTCTGTTGCCATGGTGCTGTCTGAATGGCCTGCTGGGTTATAACTTGTTGTACAATGGCCTGCTGTTGTGCTAGCTTCTGATTTTGCTGGTTGATTCCTGGATCACACAATGTACAAAGTTAAAATGATTGATATACTGTAAATCATGAAATTAACGAGTCACAAAATTTATGCAAGTAAGGGTGGTCAGTCTAGAATGCAACATGAAATAAATGTGAGTGGTCTCCCTTTGATTATTGATATACAGTAGTACTTTTTCTAACAACACGTTTGTGTAGCAATCAGTTAACATAAATGCATTACATTATTAATGCGAATAATTTTCACTCACATTAATTTCAGGATCTACAGTATATATTAAACTAATGTGTTGGTTGGATAAAGTACATGTATGGATAAATCAAATACATATTATTTTTAGTTAATAGTTTAATACATGTATTAAGCAATTTAGTAAATCAACTGATGTGACACTAACAACATGCCTTTAATACTTTTAAGGGAACCCATAATGTCCATATTATACATGTGTCAGATACACAATCCAATTAGTAAATCAACTGCTGTGACAGGAACAGTATAGTTTTAATAGTCTTAAGGAAGTGTCAAATACACAATCCACTCATTAGTAATAAGATCAGCACATATTGGTAAGACTGGTCTAACATTGTGACAAGAGAAGTAATCACCTGTAACACCTCCCAGGCTACCACCCAACATAAATCACTTACACTTGTGAGGATGATGGATGTCATGTGTACACACCTGCAGACTGAGCTGACACATGCTGTTCACAGACTGGTTACTTCACCTGTTATTTAATGTGTCACATCACTATGGGAAAAGGCTGCCAATACTTGTCTTAAATATGGTTAGTTAGTTCTAACTTATTCACATGGTTACATCCAATTAAGGTTCAAGCATGTCTGTCATGGTCATACAGTAAAGGACAGAAGTTAGTGTTAGTATGATAGAGGAAAGTCAAACCCATTACTCCTATTTGATAAGTAGGAAGGAATCTTTTATATGCACTTTCCCACAGACAAGACAGTACATACCACAGCCTTTGTTAAAACAGTTACGAACACTGGTCGGTGTAAGTGGAACTACACCTAACCATGGAGTAATGCTTGTGTGCTGAGCTACATCCCGCTTCTAAGAACATTGAATTCTACTTCTTTATACTCACTGGTTCCTTCTGATGACACTTTATATTGGTAATACTTGAAATATTCTCCACCAAACAAAAAAGAAAATTTTTGGTTATCCTTCTGTTTGGTTTTGGTCATTTGTTCAAACTCTGGGCCATTGCGGGCTACAAAATTGGCCAATTTGTCAATAATGTTCATCAATTCTGCATCTGTGAAATAAAAGAATAAACCAGTCAGATAATGATAAATATTCTATTATTGCCAGTTTTAAGTCAAAACATGACCCCAATGTATGTAAGAGTCTATTTTTCAAACATACTCTAATATCAAAGCACAAAAGCAATTGGTTTTCATGAAATTATAAATTGGTAAGCAGGGTTGGTAAAACAATGAAAGAAATGTTTGCTTAAAATTTGCTTAAAAGTTTGCATTTTTGGTATTGTTTTAAATACCGGTATTTGTTTAGATTTAACTTCATGAAAAAATGAATACAGAGCTTTTAGAATACGGTAGCCCTACTAATGAATTTTGGACTCTTTGACTAGTAAATATTTAATGTCATCCTGCCCTATGACTAGTACAAAAAAACAGGTAAAACATTTTTATTCAGTGATTACCCTTTGCATACATTGAGCTGTGCAGAAGATTTAAGATGGGGTCAAAGGTCCCTAATTATGTTAAACCATAATACGAGGTGTTAACAAAAGGTGAGTGAATCAAAAATAAGAAAACATATGAAACAGATCAAAGTAAGTATCTGTCGTTTCAATGATGTGTCATATGAAATAGTCCCTGAATGTCTACCATAAAACTCTTTGAAAGTTCATACCAGTTGAAAAATGTTATAAACTTGATGAAAAAACTTCTAAGCCAGAACATAGTGCTGCTTAAAATCAGCATACTAGATATATGAACATGCCTAAAAGAACCTTATGTACTGCGATATGTAGATACCATAATACTGTCCAAAGCAAATGGACATTGCTGGACAAAGGGGAAATTGACTATATCGCTAAACCCTGTTACATGCAAAATGCTACATGTATACATCCCGAAAGGTTACTAATCAATTTTAAATGTCATGACTGATTGCTTTTGGTTATAATTTGCTACATTTTAATTTTCAATTTCATCAGGTACATGTACATTCAGTTGATGATAAATATATACAAAACTGTTCCTATTTTCAATTTCACCAGGTACATGTACATTTAGTTCATGATAAATACATGTACATACAAGACTGTGCCAATACTTTAAACATTGCCTATTATGTAAGCATGATTAAATACAACAGATGTCTACGAGGTTATATAATGTGATTAAATAGGGTCACTGTACCTCATCATGTGTAACACTGAAATAGTTCAGTGCATAACTACCGGTAACAGGTTCTGACCATGCATGTTACCAATCAACAGAACTCTCTGGCTTGAACAGTTATCTGATGAAAGCACACTAACAATTACCCAACCCAACGCAATGCATGTTATATCAGTGGTCTATTTACAAATTGGAATATTTATATGAATATCTGAGACAAATTTCTTATGAAAATTTACTAGGATGTTGCATACTTGTTGTCTTATTATGACAATTTGAGGGCTAGTTAAATTTAATAAGGGTCAGTATCTGAGTAATATTTTAACTGGCTCTACTTGCCACCATGATATCTTTCTTAACTTTCTATCCTGAGTACTACATACACAACACATTGCAGCAAAGGGATGCACAAAAATAGTAAAAACTGGAAAGATCATCCCACTAAATGTTCTAATGCACATTTTAGGTGGTAAAAATGTTAAAGAACAACAGTTTGTCATCTATATTCAGCAATCATCATCTACATGCTTAGCAACAGTGTATTATTACAACTTCATTAGCCGTGTTGTCCAGGATGTAGACAGCTGTTGCTAGCTTTACATCATACATGTATTATATATGCCATATATATGACAGGTATAATGCCACCTAAGCACGTCACATGACATACATGTATGCCAGATATAATGCCACCTCAACACGTCAAATGCCACCTCAGAACATAGTTATCAGCTTTGAGAACTGGTGATATATCACAAGTTATTATATTTTATAGGAAAATTATAAGACTATAAGAAATGACTGTATTAGAAAATATACTTTGGATTTGTTTTGTTACAGCTTAAAAGTATCAATAATTTTATGAAAATATTTAAAACCATAATGACTTGCTCCAGAATAAAATAAATATCATTGTTGTCCAAAGGAGAATGAGCTCTTGCTTCAATTTTTGAAACATAATAATTGCTTTCATAGTAATATTATTGAGTGTTGAGTGCATAATTTACAATGTTGGTGTATGTACTGTACTATTTTTTTATTTAAATTGTACTAAAAACATTGACATTTCCTGTTTGTTTTGTTGTGATGTCTCCCATTGTTTAGATAAAAGTAGTTGGATATGAAACACATGCAGACCCACAGGTTAACAAACAGTCCTGTTTTCCACCGGAGTTTCCTGTTATTTCATCATTCCTCCTTTTTCGCTCCTTTTCTCCTGATAAATCACAATTTTCTAAGAACACATAAATTCCTATCTAAAAAAAAACTAATACAGGAAGTTTTTCAATAGCCAATTTTTTTTCATTCCGGTTTCCGACATTAATCATTTGTAATCAGCTGAACAGAAGTGCTCGGAGTGTAGTGTTTTTAATCATTGCTTGCCAAAGTAAGAATTGTAGAATATATGGAGTAATAAAATGGTGTTTTATTCTCATGTTACATTAATTTTGTTGTCAACAATGTTTTCTGTGTTTATTTATTTTGTACATGTAATATGAATCTCATGTTCTTTGGTATAATCTCCAGTTTTTTGGGGACCCATCTTCTTTTATAGCAAGGTTGAAGGTTGACAAGTCTGCACCTGAAGTGTTGTAAAACTTAAATAACGGTTTAAGATATTATATGCAGTACATGCACCAGGGTATGAAAGTACAAACTACAAAACTTAATTGGAAATAGATATTAATTAGTGTTAATATAAATTGTACTGAGGCACCATTTCAACAGTAAAATGTTTAACATGCATGCATACATGTACATGTAGACAATGAACTATTATCTTATTCAACAATCGACAACAGATAGGAGCTGTCTGGGTTCTCAGACAATAACACTTACTGAGCACTGATAAACATGATCACCCCATCATTATCATGTCTGCCATACATGTAGCATGTATGTAGTATACAGTCAAACCTTTCTAAGTGGCCACCTAAGTGAGTAACAAAAAGTGGTCTTTTAAGACAGGTGGCTGCTTAATACAGATCACAAATCACTAAAATTGATGATTCAGGAGAATATTACGGTGACCTTTCAAGAGAGGTGATTACTTAATACAAGTGGCCACTCAAGCATATCTAACTGTGTATACATATAATATTAAGTATACTCAGGGCAAATACTGAACGGTCACCCATTACCAAGAACCGGTTTTTTACAATCCATAAACGATGCATGCTTTTACAAAAATTAAGGGCTCAAATATCGTGACTACAAAACTTGGATATGCACACTCTGCTTTGCACATATAGGTGAAGACATGTGGTTGCATAAGACAGTTGCATTTTGGGGACTTTTTTCTGTGTCCATGTTTACATGCCCATTTTTCAAAATTGCTAATCTGTTTAACAGTTCCATATTAAAAGCAGATTCAATACATCGTTTGTAATGTGCATTGGCATAGTCGATTTTAAATTGACCACATACAATTCCATCCTATATGATGAAATAATTGCTCTGAGTATATATTAGGGATGGGTATGATACCGTATCATTGTTGTCATGACAATTAAGCATGTAAGGATCATTTCAAATCTCACCTTTTTAGATACATTTTGTATTTTAATATACATGTTACATTATAACAGTTGTAACTGCCACATTTTTTACATATAAAAAATTATTATGAAAATCTGTCACTTTAATAGCTTTTATAAAATATTAGAAACATAAACTAGCAAGACCATGAAATTCTTTGCAGAAATCAAGCTACATGTACATGTAGGTGACTAAATCTCCAGTCTGAGTTACTGCGGAAAATTGGAAACCAATTCTTTAAAGTGAACCATTACAATGTATGTAATACCCTACTAAAATATTTGGATTTTTTATTATTGCATTTGCAGTAAACCAAGTTCTGGTAATTTTGTAAACGCCTAATATGTAGGTATATACGTATGCAAAAATTGTTAAGGAATGATATGTAAAGAATTTACACAAAAATACAAATAATGTGTTGAAACATACATATCGATTGTAAACATCTATATTGAATCTACATGAACCACGTGAACAGACAGGCCAGATGAAGTCATCACCAAGTGGGGTGAGGTACACGTAGAGCCTATCATAAAGCCGCCAATAAAAGTAGGCCAAGTGTTGAGTCAGTTCAATACTAGTACGTAGTAAGCCACATAAATATATCCAGTCATCACAACAGCTGTTGCCATCAAGTTGATATCATTTATCTTTATTTTGCTGGCGATCACCTGACATTTCTATTGTCAGTCAAAGAAAGTCCTCAATCATGTCAATATGTTCAAACTACAATAGACTGTGAAGTGGCAGACCAGGAGCTGATAGATTAGAGTACAGAGTAGCCTATAGGGCGTGCACCATAAGTTTTAGACATTGTATACCATCTTGGTCAATCTGCTACTATTTTCAATCATCACTGTCTTCATCAGACACTCAGACAATCTGTCAATATATTAATTTATGCCTCAGCAGATAGCCAGTAGAAAAGTTGCAATGAAAGTCCATTTTAAAACTGTTGATAATTTATATATTTATAATCATCTCTGCTCATAGTATGATACTTGTACATGTATATAAAAAGCTACAATAGAGATTATATTAATTAGTACAATAGATTCCACTATCTGCATATCGATTTAAATCATAAATCACATGTATACATATTGCATGTTACTGTATTATGCAATGTTAAAATATGTGCACCAAAATTTAGGTACATAAATTAAAAAAGAAAATAATGTTACTACCCCTAAATCAATATGATCAGTAATGATACTTTGAATTATTGTTCTACGAAGTAGTTATATAGTTAGTTATAACTAATTTACATGATCATATCCAATTACAGTTCAAGCATGTCTGTCCTGTACACACAGCTCAGCTGCTCGACAGAAGTTTGTGTTAGTATGAGAGATGAAACCTGATGCTAATTACTAAACAGCAAGGGATCTTTTATGTGCACTCTCCCACAGACAGGACAGTCCACATCATGACATTTATTAACCAGTAATGGAACACTGGCCACTCACTGTAAGTGGTATACATATAATATTATGCATACCCATCGAGACATATGAAGTACTCACTAGTGTTGGAACCACTAGTGATTAAAAATCCAATTGCCTCAAGCAGGATTCAAAACCAGTACCTACCGATCTAATTCAAGGGAAATATCTCTATTCATTTCATTGCATGCACTAATACAGTGCAGCATTGGGGGACATTCAGTATAGAATAGCAAACATATCCGACTATACGATAAAGTTTTTGCTGCTCTAAGTTATTCAGGCTTAAATTAATTTAAAGAAAAAAAATATATATATCAGTTGCAGCTATTTGGCGACAGTAAACTTACATGTATTTTCGGCACATTTACTGTTACGAAATCACTACAATCTAAAGTGCTGCTTGCTGAACAAATATTAATCATATACCGGTATTATTAAGTCATTTAGTCTCTCTAAGCCAGCTGTTACTCTCTCTGTTAACACGTAACTCTGAGTCACAAGCTGTCAGGTTACCGCCTTATTAGTAACAAATAAATTCATATATTAACCAAAGAAAACGCAATCATATTGCATTAACTGATTCATTCCATTTGTGATATGACTTAAATAGCTAACATTGTATTTTGTTACTTTTACTTACAAATTATTAAGACTAAAATGTTTAACAGGGCAAAAGGTATGTACATACACTGGTAAATGAAGGTAATCCCTATTAAATAGCTATAAATATATTTTAGTACTTCTTACAGGTATAAAAGATTTAATATCAGTACCGGAATCTATAATACTTTTTTATTGTGTCCTTCAGATACATATATCACAAAAGCACCACAGTGCAAAATGTGTTGCCCAGCACCTAAATGACATTATACATTTATGTATCTAATAATCAAAAGCTTTTTGCCTTTAGCCAGGTGAACCGAAAAAACTTATTTTAACATTGATAGAACTGAGACCTAAAGCTAAATATACATGTAGGATCATACATGTCTGGGTCATATTTATAATGCAGTGGTAAAACAAAGTATCATATTTATATAATGCAACATTGCATTATATAAATATGACCATTAATTTTGGTAAAACAAGTATCAACAAATGGGAGTAATTCCAAGTCAAATCGACACATGGTAAATGTTGATGTGTCAGAATTGCTTTAAATTATTCCCAATTACCAATTGACTATATATCTGAGAACAATATAATAAAAACTCTTTATATGCATAAACATTGTATTGTGTAATGGTCTATTACCTAGGTATGTAATTTACTAAAGAAGGGTAGAGTTCCTAAGAGGCCTATGACAATATTTTGAGTAACCCATTACAAATTATGTTGCTATAAATTATATGTAGAGAGAAAATGTACAGTAGCTGGATATCATTATCATGTTGTAGTAATGTCTGAATATTGAATAATATACGAAGCACACGTGTAATAAAGATATCTTTATTACACACTTGTGACGTCATACGCGCTTATAACGTTACAGTGTG
>JAULBR010093108.1:0-22006 GCA_032355825.1 Melanodrymia aurantiaca
CACCACACAGTTCATCAGGAACATACAAATCCTGATCTAAATTTTAGAGCCGCAACCAACAGTGTTTGAACGCAGAAAAAGAAGAATACTTGTACTAAATACAGTACAAAGATGTATTGCATGTAAAGTGAATGTTATACTTGTACTACATACAGTACAAATATGTAGTGCATGTAAAGTGAATGTTATACTTGTACTAAATACAGTACAAATATGTACACGTAGTACGTGAAATGTGTTGTAAAACTACAATAAATATATTTAAGCACTTACTTATGTGTTTCTGATTTCAATATTTCACGAGTGTATTTCGTAATGGAAACCCGATGACGAGTGAAATACAGAAACCAGAGAAAAACACGTTTTTAAAAATATTTATTACATAACCTATAATTTATAAACAATAAAAACAATGTTATTAAAGCATATGTTATAGCAAGTGATCATCTAAATAATTATCCTAAACCTGCTAATAAAGGAGATTCCCCTTCAGCCACAACAAATTATTGTTTAACTACGCAATGAAACCACTGAACTACTCTGTGTATACGCTTATCATATCTGGCTCCTAATATACAAGCACAGAATCACTCACCATTTTGGTGCGAAATCGGGATCACGTGACGAAGGCATGAAGCTTGTACATTTGCGTATAAACAGAAGCGGACACATTGTCCTTGTTAATTTACACAAATGCATACATTTATATTATTATGATTATAAACATCAACAGAAATATCAAAATCATTAATGTTATTATATTACGTAAAATTACTCGGTCTACGACGTACGAATCGATTACCAAAACATGCGTCTGGATAGTTTCTAAGGTCACGCTATTAACTGCAGATGCAGCGCAGCGGAGAGGTTTTTGGCGCGAAACGTCGTGATGGAGAGACATTAAACTATCCTGTTCAGTGGTATAATTTGAAGAAGAAAAAGCCTCGTCAGGTAAAGTAAATTATAGATGGAGTATGTAGCAAGTGTATCGCTTACCTCGCGAAATGAGCACCTCGGACATAGTAATGACAGGCTGCGTTATCGTGTCAATGACAGAATGCAATAAATGTCAAATCGTTTGAATGCACAGAATATGTTAGAGGAGCCCGCCGATTCATCAAGTATTGAGTTTAACATTCAAAAGGAGAGAGAGCAAACACGATAAAAGGGGAAATCCTGTTTATTCGTAAAATAAGTTTATTCGTACTGTATTTCATAAGTGGCTATGTGTGAGAGCTGTTTCTGCAACGGTGATTGTCAGGTCTCTTCAATAATAATAACTACGTATACAGTGAAGCAACCATGAGGTGTCACACCACCATTCATAATTACAAGCATTTGAAAGATGAGCTGTAGAGCTCAGTTAATAAACTATCACCCGGAATGTAAATATGATCAAAAACACATACTGTCACAGTACTGCAGATTACAGAGACATGTGGTTGCGAGTTTTAGTTGTTAACTATATCAAGTGGACAATAAATACTTGGAAGTTGACCACAAAAAGATCGATCTACAAGTTAAGGAACTTTCTTGCCATTTCATACTTTCTTATCAGTGACCACTTCATACCCTCTGATTAGTAACCATTTCATACCCTCTGATTAGTAACCATTTCATACCCTCTGATTAGTAACCATTTCATACCATCTGACCAGTGACCATTTCATATACCCTCTGATTAGTAATCTTTTTTTGTGTCGATCAAACCTTTTTTAATGCTTGGTTTATGAATAAATGTCAATGAAGGTAATACTGATTATACCAGGCACCGATAAACTATGATTTGTTGATTATTAAAATTATCATGCTAATCTATATAGCCCCGTTTACATTGACACAAAACCACTGGGCCGGGTCCGATTGAATGAGCAACATATATCACAAAATAGTTGATGCTTTGTAACAGTTCATAAAAGAAATAAAGAAAAACTTGAAAGGAGGATGGCCATACTATTGGGTGCAAAAATGACGTCTTCTACCAAAGATATCTATTTATATTTGTGTTGGAATATATAATGGGACAGTCCCGACTTTGAAGACGAGTGCCACCGTATGTGCGCGTTTTATGCCATTTGTAACATATTTCTGGCTGCATATTAATACTTACAATATCAAAATGTGTACATCCTATGTGTTTCTGGACATCCAAATTGTTATACTATAGTGTCCTTTTGCCTAAACTAATTTAGTAAATTATTGTAGACAAACGCCCAAGGACCATATTAGGCTGATACAAACGTATTGGATATACATGTACATATTATTGGTATTGTAAACAATAAACCGAAAGTCAATGTTAATTTTAGTAATAGAAATGCTGTATTAGCCAGAAATTTGTTATACATGTAGCATTAGATGCGTAAGTTCGGTGGCACTCGTATTCAGACTCGGAACTGTCCCTTTAACATACAATAAAACAAAATATTACAATAAAATAATGTCAGTTAGTAGTAAAATAAATACAGAAGAAATCAACGGGAAATGAGTGACGCGATCATGCTAATTAATAGAAGTTTAATGACTGGAAACAGTTTCATATCGAGACTGGCCATTACTTATTTCATTCACCTATATTTGTAACAGTTTCTGGGAAAGTTTGGGTCCCACACGGGTCTTTTTGAAATCACGCTTTTTTTTATGAGTATGAATAATTTAGAAAAAAAGTTACTGTATCGATAATCTTGGATTTGATAATCACAAACAGTTTATGTTAAACTAAAAAAATCAGCATATTTGAACTATGACCATTCCCATTTAAAAGATAAAAAGATAAAGTTTGTTTAACGATGCGACTAGAATACACCGATTATAAATCAGCCGTTATAGGGCGTCGCCGCCACATGGGCTACTCTTACCGAAAAATAGCTGGGACCTTTTATGTGCACAATCCCATAGACAGGGGAGCACATAACACGGACTTTGATAAACCAGTCGTGTATTACTGGCTGAAACGGAAAATAGCCCATAAAATGTTTTGCGCTATGAAGGATCGATCCCTCAACCCATCCCGGCACAGGCCCTTTAAAGTAAACTTATGTTATGTACAGGAGATATCGCTCGCTAACTGTACAAACCTCGACTCCTCAAAAATAGGATGGAAGATAATAATTATTTACAGTATACACGTAATTAGTTAGCTCTACACCCCCATGCTACACCCCATCTTCAGAACAAACTTGTGTGTAGCACGACGAAACATAGACCGAATATTTCTGTCTCTGTTAAACATATTTTCAATGTTTATATTCATTATTTTATTATTTGGATATTCTATTTTTAATTTTTGATTTTCGTTGCTGTTTACAGAGACAGAAAGTAGTCTATGTTAAAACCGTTCTATGCCCAAATTTTGTGCGCAACGATATCTCACCTGTCACAGTCGCGCGTTTGTTTCAAACAAGTCAACTATGGGTGCCATATGGGATAACTACGAACAAATCAAAATCACTTCCCTTTCATTCGGAACCAATGAACCTTTTTCTACGGAAAGTTTAAGAGAAATCATGTCAATATCAAAATACTCTAACATCAAGACATGAACTAGAAAATATTAAAAACAAATACTCACCAGCTTCTTCTGGCCTGAAAAAGATATTAACAAAATTCAAACAAATAATTAATATTCATAAAAATGTTGTTATTTTACCGCGAATAATTACTAGCAAAGTTAACTATTAAAAATGAAAACATAGGTGTTTTTGCAACGTGAAAAAATACCCATCGCGAAAAGTTACAGCCGCAAATTTTACTCGTTTTACAGTCAGTAATTAGGCTTAGTTAGTTTGTTTCAATTAATCAATTGACCAAACCCCACCCACTCTACCTCCTCATAATGGTTCGCGGCCTCTGTAATATACAGTCAAACCTTCTTGAGAGGCCACCTGTATTAAGCAGCCACCTATCTTAAAGGCTCAATATAATATTCGACCAAATCATCAATTTTAGTGTTTTATGACCTGTATTAAGCAGCCACCTGTCTTAAGAGGCCACCCTTTGCTACTCCCTTAGGTGGCCGCTTAACACAGGTTTCACTGTACACAGAAAACTTACCACAGTTTTCTAATAAGTACAGCAACCAGGATCGCCAGCAATATGGTTAGAATAATCACCATTCCTCGCATTGCCCACAGTTCGGTCTCATCGGGGTTCACTGGGAAATAACAAACACTTACATCAGTCAAGTTAGCTAGTACACCTCTAATATGATGCCGCGAATCTAAAGGGTTTTTTTAGCGAAAAAATTATCATTTCGCGAAAAAAGCAAAACAAAATAAAAATCCGAAATTTTTTCTTTCCCGAATACCATGTACGGTACGTTATAATGTTCCACAGTAATTTTGGCTATTTTTTCAGCGTATATTTATTGGACTATAACTTATGTCGATTAGTATGTTGATGACACCTGTCGTGGACAGAACTCTCTGGCGAAGTCAGAGGTTGTGCCCATGACAGGTGTGCTTGAACAGTTTTCTGATGGAAGCACACCAAAAGTGACCCGACCCAACCCAACAGACAGACTCAACATAGTCTGAGATGAGTGTACGACGACACATGCACGACATCAGTTACATAAGTATTGCTTGCCTTTTAAGAATAGCCTATGTGGTGACAGCTGGTTACTTCTGTGACCATGTGTTGATACCACCGTATACATATCTGACATCCAATAGCAGCTGATTACTAATCTATGGAGCGGGGCATAGCTCAGCGGTAGAGCGTCCGCCTGGGGTTCGACAGGTCGACGCATCGATCCTCCTCAGTGCCATGTTGGGTTATTTCACGTTCCAACCAATGATCTATGACTAGTCGATCAAAGGCCGTGATGTGAGCTATGGGAAAGTGCTGTTATTCCAAGAAGACTAACGTATGTGGCGGTAGCGGGTTCTCTATTCATGATCAAGTGTAGATATAACTGCGTTTAATAATCAATGTGTTCCAGTTGTGTCGTTAAGCAAACAAACTTTGTCTTTAAACAACTTTTATTGTCTTAATATCAACGACATTGATTGAGATTGTTTCTCACAAGCACATTTAAAATAGCTAAATGTTTCGATGTTTAGTATTTTGGCAATGACATGTATTTTGAGTATAGACCGTGGTGTGTGCTATCCTATCTGCGGGAAAGTGTACATAAAATATCCATTGCTATGGCGGCAGCGGGTTTCCTCTGTGACCAAATGTCGATATTTATAACCGTGCACATGCATGGTGAGGTTGACTTCCAATAATCGCTGATTTATAATCAATGTGTACAAGTGCACCACGTTCAATAGGGCGAGCGCTCTGAAATTTGCAGTATGACTGGTAACGATCGTGTTCCATCATATCACATGCAAACACAGGTTACAACACGTTTTGTCTCGATAGCAGAACGCTCGCGCTATTGAACGAAGGGCTGGTGTCGTTATCCATTTTTTTTATAGACTCTGGCTGTTCAAACAACGAGTTCAAATGTCGCAACGCTGAATGTATCAACGCTGACTGGACCTGTGATACGGAATCTGACTGCACGGACGGGTCAGACGAAGTGGGATGTCGTAAGCGAATAGTTTTAATATTCTTAAATCTCTGTGTTAACGTCTGCACATTGAACTAACTGTTTACAACAACAACAACAAACAACAACAACAACAACAACAACACTATATTAAAAAACTATGTTGTGGACGTTAATGTTGAACATTAACGTATAGATTATTTTAGTAAGTATCTGAAAACGTAAGCGTTTACGCTGGTTCAAGCCAGGTTCATTGAGTATCATGTTACTGTTAGAAACGCAAGCGTTCACGCTGGTTTATGGATTAGCATGTTGCTGTTAGGAAGTCCCGAATCGAGTTCCTGGCAGAATGTTAAAACCTTCATCACCGAAATTGGTTCCAAACGTCTCCGCTCTACTGCATCTGCAGACAATAGCAGTGACCTTAGAAGTGTTGGAACTATTTGGTTGCACGTTTTGTGGCGTTATGCGTACAACGTAAAGCAGTCAATTTTACATATTAGATGTATAATGAAATTTTGAAATGTCTGTTGATGTCTAAAATCATGTAATAAATGTATACAAGACAGTGTTTTTCTTCTGAATTTGCATATAAATCACTTCACTCCATTGTCAAGTTCGATCTTCTGGGACTGTGAGGATAATCTGACCACATACAGAACGGCCCCTCAATCTCAGCGCCCTCTACAACATCCATTGGATGGATGAAGGCGTTAAGCCACATTACAAGTTACCAGTCAAGTTCGAGGTAACAAGGGTTGACTGCATATATATATAATTATTTGGTTTATTTTTCCTCCGCAGCTAATGATTGTTCAGGCGCCCACCAAGTGAAGTGTGAAAACGGGAAATGTCTGACTACTGCGTTTCGATGTGATGGAGATGATGACTGTGGAGATGGGACGGACGAACAGAATTGCCGTACGTATGAACACGCTAAACCCATGGGTCGAAGGATCGATCCTCCCCAGGGGACTCGTTGGGTTATTTCCCGTTCCAACTAGTGATCAACGACTGGTCCATCAAATGCCGTGGTGTGTGCTATCCTGTCTGTGGGAAAGTACTCATAAAGCGCCCTTGCTGTTATTCGAAGAAGAGTAGCCTATGTGGCGGCAGAGAGTTTCCTCTGTGGCCAAGTGTCGATATGACCGTGCGTTTGACATCCAATAACTGCTGATTAATAATCAATGCGTTCCAGAGGTGTCGTTAAGCAAACAAACCTTATCTTTACACCCCCCCACCCCACTCCCCACTAATAAACGTTGTCCTAAGTAGGCTTAGATCTTTCCTCGTGCAACATCCGCGAATACCTATATAGATAAATTGAGTTGTCCAACTGTATTATGTATATTAGTCACTATCGTATATAAATAGCTTCATTATATAGTGAAGTAGAAAAGCAAGCCAAGCTTCAACGTTAAGTAATTATTATGTAAATCAAGAGTGAAAACCACATTTTGAATTCAGCTCATCACCTGAGCCCCATAATGAACAGTGCTTATATAGTGCTTATATAGGCACCACCGGCCTCCGTGGTACAGTGGTTAACGCCTCCGGTTTATGACTGGTAGGTACTGGGTTCGAATTCCATTTTAATCCCAGTACCGGCTTCAACCCAGAGTGAGTGCTCCGCAAGGCTCAATGGGTAGGTAGGTGTACACTCACTTATACCGACCAGTGTCCACAACTGGTTTAACAAAGGCCATGGTATGTACAGTCCTGTCTGTGGGAAAGCGCATATAAAAGAACCCTTGTTACTCATCTCTCTCATCCTAACACTAACTTCTGTGCTGGACAGGCAGTCGAGGCAGCTTGACTGCTTGACCATGACAGACGTGCTGGAACCTTAATTGGATATAAGCATGTAAATACATTATAATTAACTGACGTGAGCACTTTAATCTGTTGTCCCATAGCACCTGTATTTGCGGTTGTTTTCTCAAATATATTTGAACATTAAAATAGATCTCATGTGCCAATAAAAGGTAGGTTAAATTCTCATTTCCAGAAACCAAAGCTTGCCTTGCCAGCGAGTTTCACTGCACCAACGGCAAATGTGTTGACGACACCTACTGGTGCGACGGCGACAACGACTGCGGAGACGGCTCTGATGAACATAATTGTGGTAAATGTTGCCTAGTTAGGCTGGCTTTCCATTATTGCGGGTAGACGGTCAGAATCAAATACGTTGATTTACAATGACGTCTTTCCATTGGCACGATGCTAGCCGTGCGGGGAAAAAAAGTCGATCGTGTATCGATTTCTTTCGAGCCGTCCGGCTAGAACCGTATGGGAATTCCACTAAATGACGTCATTTCGTGGGGTTTACCGCAGTAAGTAACAAAAATATATATATAATAAAAGAAATCATGGCCGCATTACTAATTAATGACGTCACATAGAGGTAACCGTGTTGTTAGAAACGCTTCGGTGGAACAGTGCTAGCCTTGTGGTTAGAACCGCTAAGCCTTATGGGAAATTATTAATATTAAGCGGTTATCTTAACCCAGCCATGAGGTCATGTGCGGTGGCCATCTTGTTTTATTGTGTTGCATTTTATTAAAAATGTATTGTCTAGAAAATTTAATGGACAATGTTATTTCCGTGAATTAATGCAAATTTGAGCAATAATGGCAAAGAAAATGCTTATTTAGAAATGTTTTAAGTCAAAAAGAAAATGTCCGCTAGGAACCAATGAAAATTGAGCTTATGGATTTTGATGGATTTTAAAATTGAAAACATGTAGTCGTATGTTTTGTGGTATTTTAATTACGTTTACTGTCAATTGAACACTCACTTAATAACAACCTGATTACCACCTGCACCATTAATTTAGGGTGGTTCAAAATCTAGTACAAACTAGAGGGATACTGGAATAAGTTACTTAAAATGTGTTGACTATGGCAAACATGCAAATGTATTGATTTTCTTCCATATCAGAACACGCAAACACCATAGAAAATAGTTGTTTTCAGTAATAGTGAATGCCTTCAAAGATCTTTCACTTTGAGAATTCGTGAGTACAAGCCATCTCTACTTCGTCGCAATGTTCCTTCGAGTCTGCCTTGTGCTGAGATACGCATTTAAGCCATTGGATTTCAACAAACTCTCTATAGTCCTCGTCACAACATTTGTAGTATGGTTTCGTTTAACGTAGAGAAAAAAGGTAAACATTTTTGAAAATACAAAAAAGTCCTATTTGTGTGTGCAAATTATATAACTTTAGGTTAACAAATAAAAATATTTTAATGCAAATACATACACAAAATCGTCTGAAAAATCCAACTTCGGCCATTGAAACTAGCAGATTCTTCTGACGAATTTTTGTTAACCTGAAGTTATATAATTTGGACACAAAAATAGTCCTTTTTTTATTTTCAAAAATGTTTACCTTTTTTCTCTACGTTAAACGAAACTAAAATTATCTACGAAAACAATACTACAAATGTTGTGACGAGGACTATAAATATGCATGACGTCACGACTGTGGCATACAAATGCAAATTAACTTTTTTATCCAATCACTTGTGTAGACGTAGGTTCGGCGAAGGTTTTTATGGCACATCTTTTTTACAATTGTGCTTCGTATACTATTTATTAACTGGATTATTTTTAACCATGTGAACAACGTGTAACTTACATTTCAGCCACAGCAGGATGTCACAGGACACAAGTTCGCTGCAACAGCACAAGCATGTGCATCAACAGTGCCTGGAAATGTGACGGTGAAAACGACTGTGATGATGGTTCAGATGAAACTCAATGTGGTATGTATCGACCGCGTGCCAAAATAAAACCGTATTGTCCCTTTATAAACACGTTTTTATAAATTTTATTATCCATCTCTGTATGTTGTCCGTTAAGAATACATATATAATATGCTATTATAGTATTGATATATTATTCTATAACGAACTAATGTTTATAATGCACATGCATATGTACATCCCACCACTATTAATACTAATAGTATACTATCTTAATTTTAACATTAATTCTTAAATCACTCTCCACCTGTATTTTGTATGTATTTTATATAATAATATATGTATTTATTTATGCTGCTAAGTTTTTTTTGCAAATAAAGAACTTGAAACTAACTACAGTAGGCCCCCTTACATTAAACATCTGTATATAATAAAATGTACTAATATTAAAGGAATGCTCAGGCAAGGCTTTTAGATCTCTACGCACGTTTAACAATATCATTTCAATATTATTGCCAAATACACATGTAACAACTACTATAATAATTGCTTAATGATTATAATAGTAAAATACTGACCTGTACGTTACCGCATAGTGGGAGCCATGTTAGCCCGTTACGTAATGGGTCATTGCAAGTCACGTGGTATTTGTAGCCCAAGCGTGTCATCACCTGCGGTCATTATTTCATTTCACACTTATTAATTCTGGTTCGAATTGAAACTTTACCAAAGCCGCTTGTCCTGTAAACTAATGCTTTTGGTCATTGCCAATATAATATGACTCAAAGTCACTGTCTGTTGAATATATATACAGTGTGTATGTATATTTGTATATGTATATGTATATGTATATGTATATGTATATGTATATGTATATGTATATGTACATTATGTATATGTATATACTAGTATAATGATACTGTTTTATTTGCAGGAACTTGCAGAACCAATCAGCACACTTGTACTAACGGCAGATGCATTGATAACAAGTGGATGTGCGATGGAGACAACGACTGTGGTGATTGGTCTGACGAACCTTCTACATGTGGTAAATTAGTACCAACCAAAATTTAAGTTAAAATTTAAGATAGTCGTCATCTAATAAATTGGAATCCTGTAACTAAATATAAATTTTGAAAAATTAAGATATTTGGGAACAGTTTCCTTTACACTAGTATATATGTAGGCCTATATTATGATTCATGAATCAAAGTGATACTCACATTGATACCATAATTACTAATCAGAAAATAATAATCAGGCGGTTTGATTCAGTTCGAAGTAATCAAAGACGTAATAATTATAATAACACATTGACATTTCTATTGTTTATAATCATAAATGTATGCAATTATGTAGATAAACATAATTCATTTGCGTGCAACTCACTTATCTGTGTTGTTATATGATCGGGGCGGGACGTAGTCTAGATGTAAGGTGTCTGCCTGTGGCGGGATGGGTCGAGGGATCGATGCTCCACAGCGCAAAACATTTTATGGGCTATTTTCCGTTCCAGCCAGTGATCCACGACTGGTTTACCAAATCCCGTGGTGTGTGTGTGCTATCTTGTCTATGGGATAGTGCTCATAAAAGACTCCTTGCTGTTTTTCGGTAAGTAGTCCATTTGAGGCGACAGGGCGTTTCTTCTGATACCATGTGTCAATATAACCAATTCATCTGACGTCCAATAACCGCTGATTTATAATCGATGTGTTCCAGTGGCGTCGTTAAACAAACTTTATCTTTATGTTATGTGATCGTGGTTTTCGCGCCGAAATGGTGAGTGACTCTCTTTAAAATAAAACACTTTCCTTTCAGGGAACGTTTTGCCTTCTGACTGTCGTGATATGCTGCAAGGTCGAGACTGCGCACTGATGAATGAAACCCACATCCCGTTATGTCTTGATGCGGTGGAGGGACCAAAGTATTGCAAAAAATATTGCGGTCTATGTGGGGACACAACACACCCGTAAACGTATTGAATTTCACTGAGTAAAACATCTTCATTCCGTCTATTTCGTTCTGTTTGTTGTGTTTTTGGTGCGTAAAATTTTTACAGAGCAGCTCTGCGATGAACTATGCTTCGTGTCACAACATTTGTAGCATGTTTTTAGTAGATAACTTTAGTTTCGTTTAACGTAGAGAAAAAAGGTAAACATTTTTGAAAATTTTTGTGTCCATAACTTTAGGTTAACAAATAAAAATATTGTAATGCAAATACATGTACATACAAAAAATCATCAGAAAAATCCATCGTCGGCCATTGAAAAATGCTGTGACACGAAATAGTTATTTTGATTGAAGCTCTCCACTCATAAATACCTTATATTATCACTGTTTTGACATTGGTTTGCCCTACTACACAAACATACATATTTGCATCTGCCATCATCAATAGTGTAGGTGATACGTGTACCAAGGTATAGAGTTAGAAGTAAAGGAACGTACCTTTTACCACCACCATCTACAGCTTCCTGGACAGATCTCACGTCCACAGCAATGGTACCCGTAAAGCCTGTGATAAACAATTAGACATGATAGTAAATGATAGTAAATGTATGGAAACGATTATATTTCTAGAAGATGTTGTTTAAGAAAGATGTGAGTGATTAATGACATATTCCATATTATAGAGATGGCACAACGTTCATAATTCTGAGATTATACAATGAGATTTACATATACTATTTTTTGTTTTTTGTTTTTGTTTGGGTTTTTTTTTGGTTTTTTTACATATACATGTACTTAATAATATACATGAGGTCGAAGTATCCATCCTCAGTTGGCCTATTATTACACCTTTAAAGGTGAAATGTATAGTTGATAAGTATTTATATGAATTCTGCTTTACTGATGAATACGCTTGAGGAAGTCAGTTGTACATGGACGAAATGTCGAATTAACTATCATTACTCTTTTTAAAGTGAATGGTTTTGGACAAAAACGTTTTTGCTTTAATTATTAATAATAATTTTTATAACATAAATTTATACAGTTATCAAAGCATACCTGGATTTGCATTCAGCCATGCTTGACCAATGGTCGTTTCTATAATGCCTGTATTATTCACATTAACATCGCCAATGACGGTCAGTTCACGTCCCACCCTACCCTCGCACCCACACGGTGTCAGTGCGGACCCAGCCACATTACTGAGAATCTCAGTGTTAGGTTCCACAGCATTGGTCAAACCAGAATCAGCGTCTTGTATAGAAACAGTGTACACTACTCGAGTCACAGGTCGATTTCTAGAAGAAGATAAAAGATATACACATGTAGTTTGTTTGTTTAACATGGTTCATATAGACATTTCACTCCTAAATTTAGGGGCTTTTTAGGGCCCATTTAAGTAAAATTTATGGAAATTTTAATGTGAAAAATACCTTTATTTCTTTAACATTGACGATGTTTTACGAATGAATCTGACGCTAAATGAAATGAACTCATTTAAATAGCGTTTGAGATACAGCGAATCGTTTCCAAAAATACGGTACGATTGGATGTAGTTAATACTAGTAAATTAATACAAACGTATGGCTGATGAAGTTGAAATATAGCATGTTAATTAATGATGTTTCTATGTGCTTATACTTACCCATTTTCTCCATAGTAACTTGAGTTGAGTGCACCTACATTGACAGATATCAAGTCTCCAGGAATATCTAAAAAAAAAAAAAAGCAAAGCTATTTTAATACATAATTATTATTTTAATATACATGTATATTATTATTTTATTATAATATTATTTTAGGTTATATCTATAAGCGGTTTGTAGTTCAGCTCAAGAGCGTCCATCTTATATTCGAGACGTCATGCGATCGATCCACCTCATTTAATTAGAATTGCGTGGATTTTTAACAAGGTGTTTGAGTCATTTTTTGTTAACAAGAATTTGTCATGTACCTATTTATTACACTAACCTGGGTTGGAAGTATTCCATGCTTGGTGGATCAAGTTGCGAATGTCTTCAACATTGTTCTGATTAAGGTTTCCTTCCAAGTCGATTGTGTATGCCCTGCGGATCGGCAGAACTGGGCGTTGCAAGGAGTTTGTCGATACGACCGTGTTGATCTCTGATTCTGGAATTGGCGTCATTATCACACCGGTGGGTGACTGGGGTCTGTAGTACAGTCTCGTCACGGGTTTACTGTAGAGATTTAAAGGACCAATTTATACTAATATTGTGTAGCTATCTTCATTAAGCTACATGGTACTATAACCAACATCTGGGGCGGGTTGAATGGAGAGGTTATAACGTCACTTGCGACTGCCTTAACTATGACATGACACTACGATTACGTAAATAACAATATTTGAGGACAATAAAGCGGTTACAGCGGTCAATTCAAGTATCGTGGCCGCATTGTAACGTCGTAGCTATAACTTGTATCGATACACACAACTATCGTTAGGACGACGTTAGGTTATCATTGCGTTAAGCAACGTTCATTAAACCGGCCCCTGGGGTCTGTATAGTAGTCTTGTCACAGGCTTACTGTAGAGATTTAATGTCCACTTTATACTATCTTCTGAATTTTATTATTAATTTTCATTTTACCAACAGTATACATTCAGCTACTATAACCAACAGCTATATACTAACAGCTAGAACCGTACGTGAGTTAATAACGACACTGGACTTAACTATTTATTCATGCGTCACACTAAATTAACAGCCCGTTGGCAGTGATTTATAGACAAGTGGACAGATCACTGGTGTATAAAATATAGAGTTTAAATAAGAAGATTAAAGTTTTTCCTGGGTTCTTATCGGAACATTTTCAAAAGATAATTGAGGGAAAATTAGTTGGATTGTAAAACTCATTGGAATTAATGTACAATCCCTAAGATGGCAAGCAAGTCACCGTACTTTACACTGTATAGGACAAAACATTCTCCTCCACTCGGAAATAACAGGGGAAAAAAAGTTTTAAAGAACGATCTTTATATATTCCATAACGACTTAAGAATACTTAAGTGATTTTTTGTACATACCCTGCAGAATCTAAATGCTCTTCTCTGAGGACTACTGGTGTACTGCCTTCTACAACAGAAGAAACAAATTCGAGTATTGTTTTAAAGTCAGTTTGACCATCACTGCAAAAACAGCATTGAAAAGCTTCATTAATATTCATTAACGTCCAAAAATAGTCAATACGACATACATGTAGGTAGGCCTCTATTTCCTAATTCCTGCGCAACATGGTATGGACATATCAATTAAATGCGTTGAGTGCATATTAAACATCGTTTGCTGCTTAATAATACGCAGTGTGTTTCCTCTCACATGACACTGACACTAACTTCTGCCATGGGCACGTAGTCGAGGCAGCTGGAGTCCCTGTATGTCCAGGGCAGATATGCTTGAACCATAATTGGATATTAGCACGTACATATGTTATAACTAAGTGATATTGTCGGGTTGGGTTGGGTTGGGTGATTTTTGGTGTGCTTCCATCAGAAAACTGTTCAAGCACACCAGTCATGGACACAACCTCTGACTTCACCAGAGAGTTCTTCCCATGATTCTGTCAAGGATGAATGGTTATTAAATGATGATCAAACAATTGATATATCGAACTTTTAGGTCCATTCATCAAAGATCCAAATATCAGTGTTCAACAACTATTTAGCACAGTACAATCTAACGGCGGAAAATGTATGTATAATATTCTTACCATGTCCATGAGATTTTAGTAATTGCCGTGCAACAGTCTGTGCCTCATTCCAGCTGAGTGTTCCGTCGATATCAATGAAGGGTATTCTGGTCGCGTCGCACTCGCAGATAGGAACCTGTTGGTTTCTCATCAGGTTGGTGGACGGTGCGGGGTACAGGGCGGGGTTTAGTTGGCGTCCGTTCACTGACACGAAGTAGTCCACCTCGGAGACGTTGTTGCTAGATGTGATAATAATATAAGTATTTTTCAAAAATACGTTTTGCCTTTAGAGTGCATTAGGCACTAAAGGGTTAAGAGATTTTTTTTCAGTATGCATGGAATTAATATTAAACAAAGGGAGTTAGGAAGCGTTGGACAATTTTGGATACAACATTCGATACTATTAGTAGCCTATTACCACTTAGTGAGAGGGTGTATCGTTCCTCTCCCCACACCCTCCTCTATTTAGTATACTGATTATACAGTTTTTCTATCATTAAACATTTGTATCGTTTTTGTTTTATCACCCTTAACTATACGGACTGGGTTTTACAATATACTTGTTTTTGCCACCATTAACTACGTACTGCACTTACGAACATTAAGGAAGGTATGGGGTTTTTTTAAATCGCTAATTACGTACTGGCCCAAATATACAATGTAGATGTTTGATCTAAATGACAAATTGAAAGATAACATACCCATCGATTGTGAAGAAGGGTGATGGTCTGGTATATAATAAATCCACTTGACACACGCCAGGACTGCATAGACTTGGGATATCTAGGGGTTTTAATAAAAAAGAGCAACCAATTAGATATCTGTCTAAAATAATCATAATCTATTATCTAAACAAAATAGATTATCTCAACAAAACGTATCAAAGGAAGACTATAATTTGTGTGATGTGAATCTGATGTATTGAACGCGCTTAAAACGGTCGTTATTGCAATCAGTTCAGTAAACCCGCTCCCAGAACGACTACGATAATGCAATTTCTCGTTTAAAGGGTTGTATTTAACTTTACTTAAATGTTGAAAAACTATGCCGCCTCCCATCTTTATCTTCAGAGATAATATTATACTTCTGTTGTCTTTATTTGCAGTAATGCTGTTACCAAGTAAAGACCCGTTCCACAATTGGAAAGTAGAGACCCGTTCTAGAAGTACAAAGCAAAGACCCATTCCAGTAGTAAAAAGCACCCGAATTCCTTTATTAGAGATTTTACAAGAAACGTTCCGTGATATACTTTACCGTCGTGTTTGTCCGTTATGGTAAAACATACATTATACAATTACGTATGATTCTTACTTCTTGCATATTCCCGCCAAGCGTTCTCGAGCGTCTGCCTAAATCGTCTGCCGTCGTCTCCGTTCAATGCGATGGTGGTGTTGAGGCGGACGCTGTAGTGCATGTCGTATGGTAGTTCAGTGGCGCCCTGGTACGCCATGTTTAGACTCTGTTTGACGCCAACTTCAGCGTTCACTTGATTCACGGTGGGAGGAGCCATCACGCGTGGATTAACTGCCTGGCCGTCACGTTTTATGATGTAGTATACCCGTGTTAACTTAGTCCTGGTGGATTAATAGTAATACATACTATTAGTATAACACAAAGAGCAAAACAGTTTTATTATACGAGAAAAAAACACAAGTGTATCTTGAAAGTTGTTCATCAAATGAATGCTAGTCCCCCTCCCCCACTCTCTGTCTATCTGTCTGTCTATCTCTCCCTGTCTCTCTCCCTCCCTAATCCCTACCTCCCTACCTCCCTCCCTCCATCCATCTATCTATCTAACTATCCTTTTTCTCACTCCAGATCTCTCTCCATCTCACTCCTGATCCAATATCTTTGGGACCCTAGATTTTAAAATTAACTTCCAAAACCAGATAAACAAAAGTTTATGAAACAGATTCAATGTCCAAGAAGTGATCATTGAATTAATAGCGGATAAAAATTTCAAAACCAAAGCTAATTCTATGATACACAAGGGAATGCATATTTCCATTAAAATTGCATTGTTGTTCACATGATGTGTTTAATACCATAATTTTCCAAACTCATGCTTGCTTAAAACTTTATAACTTGTAGGTCAAGTTATACCAAAATAGGTCAAACTAAATCACTTTACCCATAGTCGCCAACATAAGGTTGCTTCCTCAAAATGGTTGCTCGATAGGTGCATTGACAATCTGTAATAATAGAAATAAGATTTATGGATGTAAATGTTACTGTGAAATCATATCTAAACAAAATGCCCTCTAACATAAAATTATATTTCCTGAAAAATATTTGACATCAAAGAATTATATAAACAGAAATTAGACTTTAGTATAAAATTGTGTTTAAATATAAAATCTAGAAAGTAATAATGTCATTGAAATAATGATGACTTCTTGACTCTTGGATCTTTATAATGTTTTCCCCCACTTTTATAACAAACTCACTTGGATCTACTTGTTGCCATGCAGACGCCAACGATTCTTCAACAGAGGGTATCATACTATTCTTCAGTTCTCCGTCGAAGTTGATGGTATATGCAAGGTCAAGGTCGTTTAGATTTTGAGGAGGTCCTCTGTAAACGGTGACCCCAGTTTGTGAAAATGGCTCCGTCGTTCCAAGCTGGTTATCAACAACATTGTAAAATAGTTGAGTCTCTGGGGAACCCAAGACATCAAGAGAACCTCCAGTAGAATTGCTCACATTGTACGTGTATCCTACGATGATGTTTCTGAAAGAAAACCTCTAGATTGGATACGATATCGTCTACATCTAACTTGCTGTATGTATGTACAGTGAAACTCCGCTATTAAGACCACTTGCGGGACTTGACAAAATTGGTCTTAAAAGTGGGGTGGTCTTAATACTAGATCACCAATATTTGCTGTTTTTTTTATATACTTTTGTTTGAAGAGCTCCTATTGCCGTTTATTATGTATGTATATATTGGTTGGAAGAGCCCCTGTTGTCATATTATGTAAGTATAATATTTGTTTGATGAGCTCATGTTGACATCTTGTCACTGTAAATATGTAAACAGTATTATTATTGTAAAACTCTCTCATATGTTGTCGTATGACGGCCGGATTGTCTCTTAATAAAGTTTCTAATTATGTGGAGAATGTCTTGAGATGTGTTCAGGATAGCGAGAACTCCAGTGTAATTTAACTGGTACCAATTGTGTTCTATCATAATTATTACATTTATTTAATATTTGGTGCAAAAACCAGTCTAGTGAGTATTCGCGATGTATTTGTTCTCTGAACACGCCACTGATTAGCTTGTTATACGTAGCTGGTGTAATCAATGTTTAGACTGTGTATGATGGTCACAAACAGTTTAGACACGATCTGACCTCAAACCAGCCAGTGTGTGTTGTTTTATTTGCTCTCAGTTTATGCACAAAATAGAAGTTTTTGTGAAAAAATTGAAGTTTGCATTTCAAGTGAAATTTCGTTCCAAAATAACACGCAACAAGTCAAAGAAACGATTGAATGATATAGTCAATTTAACCAGAGCAGTTTAATACATAATCTCCATTTACTAAATTTCTAAATATTTTTTATGTTATACCAACCCCATCGGATCTACGTATGTTGTCTTCTCTAATATCGTGACTTCAACGCAGCATCCAGATTCTGAAATATAAAAATGGGTTCAATGATGTACACTAATAATTATAACAAATGTGAAAAAGAAAAAAAGAAATAATAAGGTAGGTTCACGTATAAAATGAATATTTTACAAGTAATACAAGTGGATTGATCTATAGTTGTAGCTCGCACTATCTTAGTCATTCTTTATAATGATTACTTTTTTAATATAGACCAGTGAGTCTAACGGATCCAGAGTTATAATTCCTCAGGATACATTGAAGGGAAACATGTCAGAGGGTTCTGTGTGGTTTTCTCTATGCGCCATAGACATCGTTTCTCTGTATAAGACAATGTGGAAAGAATATGCTGACAAAGTCAAGATGACATGCATTTAGGAATCAGTGATGTTACTAGGTATCCTTTGAGAACTATCTTAAGCATAGATTAGCACTTGTTTATGCCTCTTTTTTATTCGTTGTGTTTTGAATTACGATTTGCTATATATGTGTTTTAGCTTAATTGTGCGTGCTTAGAGGTGTCGATCTTACCGTTCATGGCCCTAGTCAGGCTTGTCTGAATAAGCGATTCCAATACCGCTTGCTGGTTGTCAGAAACGTTTCCTCGAAAATACACAACATCTATCCTGCTGGGCTCTGGTGTGGTTGGCGGCATGGTGGTAACTGTCGTCTGCGTCGAGGTCCTTTCAGACAATATCAACTCTCCTTTCGTCGAGTTCGTTGTCCCGACCACTTCGTTTGTCTGTGAAGTGGAGCTAATGACGTCTGAAGTAGTTTCATTTGAAGAAGTAGTATCTCCTGTTGTATTTTGAACATTAGTGGTATCCGTATTGTCTGTTGTTGTTGATGAAGTTGTACTATCAGTTATTTCACCAGCCACAGTAACATCGCTGGGAGATGTACCATTGACAAATGCAGTAGCGTCTGTTGTCGTGTCTGAGTAGGTAGTCGTTACTGCACTGTCTGTTGTAGAACTTGATAATGTTGCATTGTCTTGATTTTCGCTAGTTGAGTTTGGTTGTGTAACGGTAGATGAAGTTGAAGAAATAATCAATGATTCGCAAAACCGTCCCGTGAATGGAAAAAAGCAAAAGCAGACATCAGTGAAACACGCACCTCCATTAACGCAACGACCACACCGAGAAACCGTGGTAGTTGTAGTACTTTCTGTCGTGGTGATGTCCGTGGTAACTGTGGTAACGGATTCTGTTGAAGATCCCACATAGATGTCACAGTTTGCTCCTTCGTAGTCCGGATGGCAAGGACAACTGTAACCGCCTACCAAATCCAAGCAGATCCTGTTACCAGTGCATGGGCTTGTTTCGCAGGGTAACACTTCCCGCTGACAATATTCTCCCTGGAATCCACTGGCGCAACAACACGATCCATTAAAGCATTGACCAATATTTAAACAACCCACACCTCCTGGTGGACACACAGGGTCAATTTCTGGAGATAGAATTCTAGTGTTGCATATATCACCAATCCACCCACTGCGACACAGTTTCCTCCCATCCCTGGGATTGCAGTAGTAATGACCACCATTGCACGAATCCTGCTCCTTGCAATAAACTCTACAGTTGGCACCAAAATAATCCGCAGGACAAGCAGTTTGACCTGAAGACGTGGTTGTAGTAAATACTGCAGTTTCTTCGCACAAATTCCCTCGATATCTATCCGAGCATAAGCAAATTGCGTTGGTGCCATTAGCGAAGCATGTTCCGCCGTTTTGACAGACGACTGTTTGACACGGGTCGGGTAGTTCAGTGGTGGTACTTCCAGAGGGATCGATCAGCCGAGATTCACAGTTTTTACCGGAATATCCATATTTACACTGGCAGAGGTAATCACCAACCATGTCATGACATCGACCACCGTTTTGACATGGATCACTTACACATTCGAGGATTTCAATGTGACAAAGGCTACCTGTAGCAAATAGAAAATAGTTGCTGTAAGACGGGTTGAGTGTCGAATGTACTGAATACAATGTATGCTTTCTTGACATTATGCCCATTTGATTTTGATTTTAAATCCTAGTGTACCATGAACGACAATTGCATTAGAGATGAAACTTTAATTTAGAAAACGAAATTAAATTTGGCGAAAAACATCATGTACACACTTACAATCGTCGAGTTAAACAATAATTAGTTTCGGTTCGATTCATAATGACATTGCGTGGATTCCGCATTTGTTTCAAGTAATATTCAGTACTTGTAAGTTATCTCGCCAGCAGTACCTACCAGGTGGAGTAAGTCTACTTACGACATGGAATACCCACACTGAATCTATACAATGTGGCATAGTAACAAAATATATTTTAATAAGCTGATGCTTTGCGAATCAATTTTTGTTAGAAAAAAGTTTATGATGACTGACTAGGTATAGTAAAACCCAAAACGAGCGCTCTTATCTGGGTATGGACGTCTGATAATATTTACCTGTGTAGCCTATGGAACAACAACACGTGCTGTTCGAACATACTCCGCCATTCCTGCACGTGCTGTCTGGACACTGGACTGCATGCCTTGCCGACGGATCTCGCACGTTACACTCAGCTCCCATCCACCCGAATCTGCACAGCTTTTCACCAGTCACTGGGTGACAGAAGAACTGACCGTCGCTACAGCTGTCTTGTGGGACACAGAATACGGTACACGTTGGTCCGTAGAAGTTCTGTGGACAGACGGGTATAGCTGTTGTCGTTACCAGCGCTGTCTCACAGTTCTCCCCAACGTGGGTGGAAGGACACACGCACAGATATCCAGTTTTATCTTCGTAACACGTGCCTTGATTACGGCATGGATTGTTACGGCAGAATTTCGGCACAGGGATTTCGCATAAAGGACCAGAAAAGTCTTCGGGACAACAACAGGATCCTTGGAAGCATGTTCCTCCATTTGCGCAGTTGCATGACGCATCTGGGGTTGTTGGGTTGGTGCAGCGGACGCCGCCCCATCCTGCGTTGCACAGTCTGTTACCCATATCTGGATCACACTGATAGTGACCCTGGCAGTTGTTCGTGGCGATGCAGTATTTGGTGCAGTTGGGTCCGTAATAATCGACAGGGCAGGGTTGAGTTGTGGACGGGAACACGGTTGTCGTGGACACTGATGTTGTGGTCATTGTGGTGGTTGGTGTTGTTGTCGATTCTGTAGATGTTGAGACGGTGGTTGTGGTGAGGAGTGATGTGTCACATATGACTCCAGTGTAGTTTGCGTTACAACGACAGTAGAAAGTGTCATCAAGAATGGAAATACATTCGCCATCATTCAGGCATGGATTGTCTGCACACGTTTTCTGTTCTTCACAGTTTAGTCCTTTAAACCTGAAATATATATAAACGTTTTATACAAATGGCCATTTCATGGTACATTCGTTTCGTGTCGGACAGGACATTTGCAGGCTTTTTTCCATCATAGAAATTATTCTGGGTAATTATCAAAACGTTTGAACTGGTCAGAGGCAAGTACTATAGAACCACTTTATAGGGTGAAAAAATTAAATCTTTGGATTTCTTTTTTC
>JAULBR010093109.1:0-12065 GCA_032355825.1 Melanodrymia aurantiaca
ATCAAACATTGTACACAAACCAAAACATCAACATTGTTAATCAAACATTGTACACAAACCAAAACATCAACATTGTTAATCAAACATTGTACACAAACCAAAACATCAACATTGTTTATCAATACAATAAGCCACATGATACAATTTACATGAAACAACATCACGAGACACTATTATATCTTACATTCACAAACAAAACTCTTCATCTACACTAATGAAGATGTTTCTAAAATATATATTAAAGCTATATAGCATTAATTCTGTTTCTGGTACACCAAAATTTCAAAATGTTTGCCAGCTCACTATAAATACAGCAGAAAGTAAATTTTCAACATGAACAATATAATTAATGATTTTAAATCAAATATAACAAGAACATATTATGCGAACCTTGGGCATAAAAGCTTCTTTGTGGTAGTTAGTAAACCAGCATAATTCATGACCAATTACCAGGGAGGTTGCGTTGAAATTGTTGAAATGTAAAAACTACATGAGTTATTGAGTTTCATAAAAACATGATTGAGGCAAAGTGGACATGCATTGTCTATCCGGCCTCTATTCAACGTAGGCTTCCATTATTTAAAGTCAAATTTTGTATCATTCCGGTACTTTGATCCAAGAATAACAAAGTTGATCGCCTATTTCACTTTCTGTTGTTTAACAAATTGTATGGTATTGCAGAATAACATTATTATATGAACGAACATTTTATTAACAACAACAACAGAAAACCTGCATGCAATAAATGCCAAATTAACTTTTAAAAACTAAAAGCTTTTGACGCCGTGGAATGGAGTATAATACAGCGATTAACCTGACAAAGCTTGACTAGCAGAAACAGGCGTTTATTGAAGGCAGACTCTAGCGTTCTATTCGAGGCAGCTCTCTAGTGTTTTCGTGATACGTGCAAACAAGGCTATATTAATTAGTGTAGGAAATATGCTGTAAAAACCTAGATTTCTTCAATACAAGGCTATATTAATTAGTGTAGGAAATATGCTTTGAAAACCGATTTCTTCAATACAAGGCTGTATTCATTAGTGTAGGAAATATGCTGTGAAACCCTAGATTTCTTCTATAGAGGTCAGAATTCAAGTTAATTATTATAGATCACAGTGACCTACTTTTGATGTGCAACACACTGTGATATTTACAGTGACACAAAGTTTGATGATCGTACATGATCTAGTAGATAAGCTCAGGAAATGATATGGATGGACAGACGGACAGACAGATAGACAAAGCAAACACTACATGTATATACCCAAGACATCGTTGAGCGGGTATAATGTATACTACTTAAGAACGATGAGTTTCATGACCAACACATCCACAGGCACTAGACACAATTTCTTTTTTATAAATAATAATGGTTTTATATACTATATTATAGCATATAAATTTTATTATATTTAAAAAAAAAAAAAGTGTCTAATGCCTGTGAACACATTTTCCTAATGTAAGCTTATAAAGTGGTCATGAAAATAAATATTGCCAAAAAAACAGAACGAAATCAATGTCAGATATTTAATTCATACACAAATAGCAAAAATGCAGACAGCACTTTTCACTTCGCCTTCCATTTTATAATCTGAACGTAAAATGAATGAGTCTTGACAGAACATCGATTCCCTGCCCGAAACTAAAAACATCGTCCATCGCTGGAAGTTGTCTTCATGTGAATTTCTATACTTTACATTTACTCAATATAATGAGCGAAAATGATTGATTATGCTATGAAAATGTCTATATTTGTAAGGAAAGTAGAGTGATTTAAAAGTACATATTTGTAACATAATCTCAACATAGCATGCTAAATATATAACAAAGTTACTTATATAAAAAGAACCAATTCTTTAGAGTCAGAGTGTCCAGCACCCTCTAAAACATCGTAGGAATGGAGGAACACTTTAAATAATGACATCAAAACTTGATACCCTTGGTAGATGGAATAGAGATAAAGATAAAGTTAGTTTGTTTAACAACACCAGTAGAAGTCTCTCGAAGACATTGATCAGTGGTTACTGGATGTCAAAAGCATGGTTAAATATAGAACTTGGTCTCTATCACTGGGAATGTCCGTGTTATGTGCATGCCTCGTACAGTTCATGAAGGCAGTCCTGATGTAGTCCAGCGGTAGAGTGTCTGCCTGTGGAGGGATGGGTAGAGGGATTAATCCTTCACAGCGCATAACATTTTATGGGTCATTTTCTGTTCCAGCCAGTGATACATGACTGTTTTATCAAATTCTATGTTGTGTGCTTTCCTGTCTATGGGATAGTGCACATAAAAGACACCACCCCCCCTTTTTTTTTAGGTAAGCGTATCTCATGTTGTGGCTTATACAGCAGATTTCCTCTGAGACCATGTGTCAATATAACCATGTGTCTGACGTCCAATAACCACCGATTTATAATCAATGTGTTCCAGTGGCGTCGTTAAACAAACTTTTTTACCTACAGTCCATGTTTAGGTGTGGAAATTCCCACATGTATGTGATTGTCGTGTTTGTGTTAGGTTTTACGTGTGGAAGATAATTCAGTTACCATTCCCTCACCAAACTGCATGTAGTACACGAACATGTAATTAGTAGAAAACAGTGTACATTAAGTTAGTCTTTAAGAACATTATAAACTCGTAATTAATGTAGTTCTTATGAATAACTTTTACTCATATCAACTGCAGAAATTGCAGCTGAAAAGAGGATCGTACTGGTAACACTGTTACTAACAGTGTGAATGAATAGGGTATGTATGAATTTACAACATCATAGCCTAGACCTACATCTGTTCATAAAACTGTTGTAATATTTAATTGACATTTCCTGTTAAAATGTTTATTGTTATTAAAAGTGACATAGCAATGGTTTGAGAGGTGGAACATCAACTTTTATTATGCTGTGTTCATGTTATTATTACTACCTCTTATTATGACATGTTATTAATATATTATGACATGCTATTATGACATGACACCAATTAAAGTTGCAGATGATGTGTTTTTTATAACATATCTATCAGGAACAAAATATATTAACATTTGTACGGCAGTTTTATCTGGCCAGTAAATTGTTGTAATTTCATTTCATCTCATACCACTTTAGCAAGTACAATATTGTCCAATAAAAGCAAATGTAGACTGCTTTGTGATCTTATCACCTATACCAAGATACCACGTGCAAAGAACATTACTAGTCATATTTTAAACTTTCCAACGTAACTTATATTCCACACAAAGGATTAATCGAAGCACATCCATTTAAAAAATATATATATGTATTTCATTAACAAACTGTTGAGATATAATTTGGATTGACATTTAATCCTGTCTTTATTGAACGAAGTAACACAGGTCTCACTTTGCATTCAGTTTGTTGACAATTTTCTGACTCAGAGATTTGCAATATCCATTTCTTGTCATAGGTTGTCTAACAAAGGACCTGTGACTTGGAAGGTTTATATTTTCAACTACAGTTGAATCCTGTTTGCTCGAACACCGTCGGTGCTAGAGAAACTGTTCGACCCATCGGGTAGTTCGACCCAAGCATCAGCAACTTAATGTAACTAAGGGTTTAATTCGGGACTTCGATCTTGGTTCGAGCGTTGCCATGTTTTCGACCCTTTCGCGTTCGAGCCAACGAGATTCTACTGTATATGAATCGATGATGAGAAACTGAATTACATTCCCCCGTCTATTGTGGAAGCTAGGATTAGTGTAGAACACTTACTGTTAAGGTTTGCTTTTCACCCATAAGTATTCTTGATAATATCACAGTAAATATTGGTAAAGTGGCTTTGACTGAAAAAGCAAAATATTTAGTCTGAGCAATATAATATTTACATAACGATGTTTTAATAAATTTCAAAAGTGAACTACTCTTGGAACGTGAGCCATAATTTCAACCAAGAGCGAGTGCTCCACCAGGCTCAATGGGTATGTATTACACCTAACCATTGAGCCTGGCGGAGTACTGTACTTCCACCGACTAGTGTCCTCAACTGGTTTAACAAAGGCTGTGGTATGTACAGTCCTGTCTGTGGGAAAGAGCATATAAGAGCTCCCTTGATACTTATCAAGTGTAGCAGGTTTCTTCTATTATACATGTATTAACACTAACTGGACAGGCAGTCAAGGCAGCTGGACTGTGTCACCATGACAGATGTGCTTGAACCATAATTGGATATAAGTTATAACCATGTAAATAAGTTATAAATAATTAACATAATTTTGTTAAGCAACAATTTGTAAATTTAGTTACACTCACTGATCAGGTTACTTTGTAGAAATTTTTTTATTTAAATTTATTGTTAAATATTATTGGCTTAAATATAGCTTAGTGAATTCTGAATCATGGTTAGTGAATTTTAAAAGCCACTAGCCCTGCCCAAAGGCCATGGGTGATGGGAATTGTTGTCTGCTGACACATTAAAGTACGTAACTGTATTTATGTTATGAATTTGATAACAATTCTTGTTGTTAAATTAGTGAAAGAAAATGGTAACATGTGCACATAGTTCATAATAATTGACTAATTACAAGTGGAAGATCTTAACTTTATTTACACACATGTGAGAGGGCCATGCGATATATTTTTGGTAAACAACATTCATAAAAAATGATTGTGTATCCATGGGGCAACTTTGAGTCACTCAGGTTATCCACGATAGAACTATGTGTCATTGCCTCATTAGTATTCTCGGATCGAATCGATAATCTAAGGTTAAGACTACAATTGGCTAATATTGCCATTTATATACATTTAATGTGGTTGAGAAAATCATGTCACAGGTGGCAAGGCCATAGTTATATTTACTTGGAAAATGTGATTTGCTTTTTAAAAAACCATACATTTTAAAGAATCATGTCCATTAGATAGCATTTATCTTGCAACTCATTGTTTAAAAACATATCTAACTCATGTTTTCGCATTTAATTTGTTTTGTAACAACTGGTTATGTTGTATTCTTTATATAAAATAATTATCTTTACCTGTATGAGCATATGAAATAGAACTTTTCCAAATGCTTATATAAGAAGACACTGAAGACAAAAATTTCCCGACTGCCAACGGAATAATCATTGTAGCATAATATCGAGTTGGCATTTCTGTCAATCTTGGAACTTTCATACATTTTACAATGGGTCCTAACAATATAGAAGCAGTTGTCAGTTGGACCATGGTAATTGTCATTGGATATGGAAACTCCGATAGAACGATTTTCCCTATGATGTTGTCACTGGTGCTGCTGGCGTACCAAAGTGTACATATCACGACGATTTTTAGAACACTGACATATGGATGAACATCATCTTCCATTGTGAATATTAAAGGGAGAAACAATTATGAGATAAATTCACCAAAACATGCATATAGCCTATCTCCAACGCCGTGTTGTTTTGACAGTTCCAGATGTTTTCACACATGGATCCACGTTGCGGCTAAAGAGGGCGCTGCGTTACATGAATGTCCGGAAGCGGTTCGACGAATTTTGGAAATAGTCGAGAAGCAATCGGGACACTTCGGATATTTCCGTACCTGCTTAATTATTTTGCGGAAAATTGCAAAACAGACCCAGTAAATATAAAATAAGGTAATTAATAATAAGGTTCACTTTTTGGCTATATAATATATAATATGAATAAGGTTCTCTTTTTGGCTATATAATATATAATATGAATACAATAATTTTTCAGAATTATTTTTGGTCATTGACTCCATATCATTTAGATTTGTTGCGAGACTACAAAATGGCAGCCTCCATTAGTCACACTTTCGACTTTTGAAATTGATTTGTACGATTTATTTCTATATGCTCGAATTTATAGACATTAACATATTCACGTGTATTTACTTAACTAATGGAAGAGCTTTACATTCACTCATTCAATTTACTATGGCAGCAATAACTTGATTTTTCACGAAAGTCTGTGTAATTTGTAAATTAATAATGTAAATTTAAAGGGGCATAACCCACTTTAGACTTCTTGTTTTTACAAAGTAGCAATATCAATTATTTTATTTTTGGTAATAACTTAATCATATTAGCAATAGATCTACCAGTTGTACCTAAAAATTATTTAATTTTAAATTTACGTTGTAAAGTATCAGCAAATCTCAAATTATGGTCGAGGTTCCGTTAATTAATTTGTTTTGGAAAAGTTTGAGGCCAAGGCAAGCTACTGAAAATTCCCAGCGAACCACAATTTTTTTTTTTATCGATTGGTAATTCAAGCACAGTTACTTATTTTTGGTTAATATTTTGTTGCAAGCAAACTAAGTTTGATTAGAAGATAAACTGTTCAGAGGTGCAATTCTTTGCTGGGAATTCTTGATAGGATATGTGCACCCTGAACAAAGGTTAGTTAGTTAGTCAATCAGTCATGCTTAGTGACTAACGAACACAAAGGGTGGCAAAGCATCATAACTCAAGATCCAAATAGGTCACATGTAACGATCATGTTTATACTGTGGGCACTGTTAAGCATGCACCAGAAAGAATACCAAGAACACACATATTTTGTTCTTCATATTTACAAGTTTTATTTCAGGTCATATCGCCTGTATGATGGAATGCTATTGAAATCATGTGATGCGAAGGTTAAAAGTAATAAAAGTCTTGGCTTTCATTGGACTTGGGTTTCTTCTTCTTCAACTGATCAGCTACATTTCCATTTTTAAAGAGGTATTATTATTTATTATACCTTCGCTTCAACTAAGTCGGGTATATATATAGTGTTTGCATTGATAAAGCGTCATCAAACTTGTCTTGAAAATGTTAATCTTAATTGTTGAAGATTATTATCTGAAAAGTAAAAAATTGGTAAGTGCATTTTACAATTATGACTCCCACAACACAATGTTAAAGATACTATTACTTGTTGCAGGTAACCATGACAAATTGCATTGTTATTATGTTAAACATTTCTTATTTCAGTCTTCAAGCAAACTAAAGCCTGATGATAGTGATTTGCAGAAGGAACATAATCTCAATCTCTATGTAAGTACATTTGTTTTGGTATTGTGCTACTTTATCATACAGGTCCGATATTGCTACATAGAATGATACAAGTATTATTTAAAATTGCTCTTTAAAAGGATAACTCATGTAACATGGTATCACATAAAGTGTGACAAATCTCCAAGCTTATCCCAAAGTAGATGTTCTATATTCACAATGGGTGGCAGTGGTATCTCTTACCTTCAATGAACACCTGGTATTATTACTGTTTGAGAGCAATTCACTAGTGCATGTAGGCATTATTAAAAGATCGCTTTGGCAGTCCAAATCTTGTACTGAAAGAAGATTTTGAAAATGAATTTTGTCTTTTCATATACATGTAGTCATAAAATACTGTTTATTTTGATGTTTTAAAACTGCAAATAATTGAACTAAAATGTTAAAATATGCTACTGTAGTTACATCAGGCTATGTCAATAACAATGGCATCAAAACATTGTATTAAAGGAACTGTGCATAAATGTCAATATGTTTCAGTCTGAACAATGTGGTTTAAAGTTGTTCTTTTTCCATTAGTACTTGCATGAAAACTGGAACAGTGAGTAGTTAACTAGATTTACTGTTAATATTAACTCATGGATGATTTATTATCTATTTTAGATTTTGGTGTACATATTCCTGTCACATTGCACCAGTCACTATGTGCCAGTATTTGTCATAGAACCCGTTGTACTGGAGGCCTGGGTGTCTGTAAATGAATCAACAGATCACCACAGATGTGTATACTTCTGCAAGAACCAAGGGGTGCTAACTCTTGGTGTATTAGATTCTGACTGGTCAGTAAAGGTTAGTACAAACTATTTGATATATTTAAAACCGACTATTTTAAGTACCGTACCGTATTTCATTAACCCCTGCAATTGAGAAATGGCCACACTAGAAAAACAAAATGCTGTGGACAAATAGGGTCCATAGCATTTTCCATGGCTGTTTTGCTGTTAACATGTTTTTTAATTCTGAACCAAACAAATCGTAGTATACAAATTGAAAAGATAAAGTTTGTTTGTTTAACAACACCACTGGAACACATTGATTATTAATCAGTGGTTATTGGATGTCAAAAGCAGAACTTTATATCGACACTTGGTCACAGAGGAAACCTGCTTTTGCTCACAGAGGAAACCTGCTTCTGTCACATAGGCTACCGTATTCTTCTACGAATAACAGCAAGGGATCTTTTATGTGCACGTTCTCACAGACAGGAAAGCTAACACCTTTAAATAATTCACTTTGTCATTTCAGGATAAATTACTTAAATCCTTGAATAAAGCTGGATTAATTATACAAGAATTTACAGAAGAAGATCCCAGACATCCGCTGGCAAACAGCAGCTCATTGGTGCACATTCCCACGCATTACTTCATTCGCCGAGACAATAAAACCGAGCCTCTCATCCATCTGGTTGTCTTCTACACACGCAAGGACAGTTATTTCTGGCACAGTGCAGTCAATCTTCCCAAAGGACCTCACCATATTACACCAAGAATAACTTTTGCATCGACTGCTGGAGCATATGACAGGTATGTCTTGTAAATTTGTATCTTCATTAATTGTTGCTTTTAATTGAGATTTATATTAACGTTATACTTTTAAAGATTATGGTTTTAGTTACAAATTGGTATATTGGAATAAGTGGGCCTTATAATTAGACTAAACCGTGTAGATTAATCTTTGAAACGTTTTGAACACGATGTGTAAAAATTCCATTGATTCAAATTGATAAGTACATTTTTCCTTAACAGGTTTACACTGATACGAGCCAGAATTGATGGATTATGGGTATTTCTACCTCACACAGTAAAGGAGTTTCTGAACAAGATTTCACAGTCTACATTTATTGAGTGTAATCACTCTCGAGCTAAATTATTTGCCAACAAATATGGCAGGGATTATTCAGAGAAAGCGCAGTTGTTTACAAGGAAATCTCGACAGTTATTGTCTCATGCAAAGGAATTTCTTGATGATCTTGGCGTTAGATTTTGGTTGAGCAGTGGTACATGTCTAGGTAAGACTAACATGAACTTTCCACATTAGGTAATAAACTAGATGTAACTCGAAGCAGGGGATATGTGGATACTCCTACTTTAGTGCTGAGGCAGGTTGTGTTACTTTTGGTGTGCAACATATTACATGTACATGTACGGTGTACCCACACACAAAGTTTGATGATCCTATATCAGTTAGTGTAGGAGATATTCTCTGGAAACCTAGATGTCTCCTACACTAATTATTATAGGGTCATCAAACTTTGTGATTTGGTACATATAGGGAAGGTGGTGTGTAGCGTACCAAAAGTAGATCACTGCAACCTATATCACGAACTCTGACCTACATAGAAGAAATCTAGATTTTCACAGCATATCTCCTACACTAATTAATATAGGGTCATCAAACTTTATGACTTGGTACATATAGAGAAGACAGTGTGTAGTGTACCAAAAGTAGATCACTGCAACCTATATCACGACCTACATAGAAGAAATCTAGATTTTCACAGCATATCTCCTACACTAATTGATATAGGGTTATCAAACTTTATGAGTACATGTAAGGAAGGTGGTGTGTCACACACCATAAGTAGGTCACTGTGACCTATACCTTGTTCTTGCATGTTATTTAAAATATGTATGTGTTAGCAAAGTTTATTAGTTTTGTATTATGACGACACTGTCTGTTTTAGGTTGGTTTCGTCAGTGTGACATCATTACCTACAGCAAGGATATTGATATTGGAATATTCATCAAGGATTACAACGATGACATTATTAACGTCTTTGAAAGCAGAGGTTTTAAGCTTAAACATGTCTTTGGGAAGGTATTAATACAATTTTATACCAAAAGGTATTTTGAACATTTTGTTAGTGATGTTTCATATGAGACATGATATATTTTAGCTTATTGAATTCAGTTAGTTGGTTTTATATCTATCACAAGGGTTAATTTGAAAAGATTAACAATACATTGCTTACAAATTTGAAAGTTATAATATGAAGTAAAAACAATCTGTGGGGAAATATAAACTAGATAATATTGAGCATAGAAATATTCTGTTCAGACAAGACAGCACATTCACCACAATTTCTATGAAATGGTAACATCATAAGTAAAATAAAAATTCTATATCAAGTACCATACGGTTATTTTGTCATATAAAATATTTTACAACCATGTATAAGGACAGTTTTTGAAAGTTTATGTTAAAACAATTGTTAAAAAGTCATATAATTTTTTTTGTGTACAGGAATCCGATAGCTATGAACTGTCATTCACGACTGGGGAGATAAAGTTAGACATCTTTTTCTTCTATGAAGAAACTGATCATATGTGGAATGGTGGAACAGAAGCTTGGGTTGGTACAAAATTTAAGTAAGTTTTATTACTCAACATTTTTATGAATAGCGAGCTATTATTAATAATTTGTTTGCACTTGCAGCATTCAGAGTACATGCTATTCCAAACATGGTCGCAGTGCATTGAATTATTCTATTTCGAGATAAATATTTCCCAAGTGCATTGAATTAGTCTACTTCCAGATACCTATTTCATAAGTGCATTGAATTAAACTATTTCCAGATAAATATTTCCTAAGTGCATTGCATTATATTTCCCAAGAGTATTGAATTATTTTATTTCCAGATAAATATTTGCCAAGAGCATTGAATTATTCTATTTCCAGATAAATATTTCCCTATTTCCAGATAAATATTTCCTAATTGCATTGAATTATTCCATTTCCAGATACATATTTCCTAAATGCATCTAATTATTCCATTTCAAGATACATTTTCCCTAGTTGCATCTAATTATTCTATTTCCAGATACATATTTCCTAAGTTTACGCTGTGTTGGACGGAATTGTTGGAGCTGCGTGTACGGGTTCCATGCCAAACTGAGTCCTACATTAGGGCTAATTATGGAAAAAACTGGTTTATTCCAGTCAACACCTGGGATTGGAAGAAGAGTCCTTCAAATGTGCAACCAAATGGACAATGGCCAAAAGAAGAATGGGACAATGTTATGCAAGTTTATGAATAACAAAATTAAGAACATAATTTACATTCAAGTGGTTGTGTAACATCAATGTTTCAGGTCATAAAATATCATGCGTATTAAGCAGTTGCAATCTTCAAATAAGGGATCATACATAGATGTCAATGTGTTTTACAATCCGTACAGTTAGGTTTGTGTTTTTTAACCCATCCCACCCCTTCTAATACTAACATAACATATTGATCAACTATGAACCGGTTTTACATGGAATGCAATCCAAACATGGTTTTTACTCCACCCACCACCTTCAGAACATTGTGCAGATTGTGACACTCCTTGACATTTATTCACATTTCCCAATGTCCTAATAATGTGATGTATTGTAATAGACTGTGATCCAAAGATTTAGTACTTCCTTTTTTATTTCCAATAGAAGACATCTAGTCTATGAAAATATTTATTAACATTTTGCTAATTTACTTACGTCCTAATGATAAAATTTTATAAAGTTTATGCAGCTTTATTCAATTTTTTATACAAGTATATTTTATATACAACAATTTTACACCTAGTTTAAGGCTCTTTTAATTATGACATCAGTAGTGGTCCTCTTGTTGGATATAATAATTAGTCAGTCAATTGACAGTAATATCAATAAAGTCACTGTAGAGCCTCCCTTTATTTTGATTAATATTTTAATATCTGCAATATTAATATATGGTATCCTCGGAATGGAAATTGTGACACATGGTGTGGAGTAGAAGAAACGACCACTTATGAATTCTGCAAACAATTATTTTCGATTAAACACGAAAAGAATGTGTCATGTGAATGTTCTTTTTCGCAAAGAAAAATCAGTTACATATGTAAAAAATGTCAGGTGATTCAACTTGATTGAGTTTCCATATTTATTTGAAAATGCAGTTATTGGCTTATGACATTGATTTTTATCAGGCAAAGGAGAGTTCTGAACGACATAAAGCTCAGGGGCGGTATTTATCAAGCGACTTAAGTCAGAAATAAGACTTAAGTCTAAGAAAAAACTTAAGTCTCTAAG
>JAULBR010093120.1:0-12065 GCA_032355825.1 Melanodrymia aurantiaca
AAAATAGCCCATAAAAATGTTTTCGCTGTGGAGGATCGATCTCTCGACCCATCCCACCACAAGCGGACATCTTACCTCTGAGCTACTTCCCGCTCCGATAATTAAATAAGGACTCAGTACATAGTAATAAACTAATTTATCCAATAACTTTGGCCTACCATGTAGTAAACCCATTTGATATTTTAGTTCATTAACCTTTGTAATAAAGCGTTAAATTCAAATTATTACTGTTAATAGGTAATTTACTAGCAACAAACCTGTACACTTGAACGTAATGTTATTGTATAAAATTGATTTAGGTTATATTTAATCCAAATGCGATGTAATATTAGCGATGAACGCTACTTTAAGTTCTATATTTAAATATGCCATTTACTAATATCAAGTTAAAAAATTATTTTGGAAGTGGTGTAGGATCAATAAAATTCACAACTCACGTTTTGAATAAGGCAGATATAACCATGTCTAGTTAATTGGTATTTGTCTCAGGACAAACTCAAATACCAATTAACATAGACTCTGTAGATATGTTGCATATTAAAAAACACTAATGATCAATCCTCTGTTTGTTACACAACTTGGTGATATTTTCATCCAAGTATTGAGTTATCCATGTCATCATGTACGTTTGTATTATGCTATATTTATTTACTCTCTATGTATTATGCTGTTTTGAATTGTGTGTTACAGAAGCCAGCCCCGGCTGTCTGCGAGCACTGTCGATGAAGTTTAAAACAACGCACGTGCCCCCGGGCGACACTCTGGTTCACCGCGGTGACGTTCTCACTGCTCTATATTTTATATCTCGCGGATCTATAGAGATTCTCCGAGAGGATATTGTTGTAGCTATTTTAGGTACGTCCATTAGCAATTTACATTTTAGCTCACAAAATTAACATGCAGATGTTACAGATGACAGTTTATACAAATGTAATACATGTAAATTACACTAATTTAGACTCATTTATAATCTCGAGTGCTTTTCCATTTTAAGGGATGGTGATAATATTAGAAAAACAAAAACGCAACCATATATTTAACGGACATTAAATAAATGACCTAGGTGGCATAAAATTGGAGGTTTATATCTTGTTAACACAGTAGTATAGTGAGGGATTGTGTGACTGTGCGATTGTAATTAATTTCAGGAAACTCTTGTTTTGATTATGTTCAGTAAAATATATTTACATGTATTAACGACTGTTTTCAGGTAAAGATGATGTTTTTGGTGAAAATTTGTGGTCCAATGATGCAATTGGGAAATCAAGTTGTAATGTGCGTGCCTTGACCTACTGTGATTTGCATAAGATACACCGAGATGACCTTATCGAGGTTCTGGACATGTACCCTGAGTTCGCGGGACATTATATACGAAACCTGGAAATCACCTTCGAGCTCCGCGATGTAAGTGGTCGACGCATAGCTTAATTAAAACACTGACTGTGTTAACTGGCTGTATTATAAACTAGCATCAGTTTAATCCAGCATCCGCCTGAGGTTCGATTGGTCGAGGGACCGATCCTCCTCAGTGGACCTGTTGGGGCAATAAAATAATGTGATGTTTCACATCCAATAACCCATATAAACCACTGTAACTTGTTTTGTCCAACAGACCCAAAGTGAAGCTCTGAATATTACGCTTCTAACGATATATTTAATTCCCGGTTCAACCCTAATTTGATTGGCTATGATTAGCTAGTCAAACTGCTCTAGTCTAAGTTGTTATTAAAGAAACATTTTAACTGTATATTTGTGTTTGTATTTACCTCCAGGAGAATCTTGTCGTTCCCATCCGTGACGATGATTTCTATAGTCGTCAGAGCATGAGAAACCGCAAGAACCGGCAGCCATCGCCATACCGACGATCCTTTGATTCTCAGTGTAAGTACCGTAGTGATTACACACATCAACTGTTTCATCATTTCAATCAAATATGAGTTTCTTCTCAACTTGTGTATAGTCCCATGGATACCGATATTATTTGAACTTCACATTTTACATGGGATTGAGAGGATGACCTGACTACGGTCGGGACGTCATCTCAATCTCAGCGCCCTCTACAACATCCTTTGGATGGATGAAGGCGTAAAACCACATTACCCGTTACCCATGACAAACTTTATGCAATATTCCTGAACAATAAGCCGTGTTACGTATCGTGAATCTAAAAGTGAACAACTACACTGCGAACAAAAAAATAATAATAAAAAGAAAAGAAGAAGAACTAAATATGCATAGTGTCATTCATAGCTCCTCCAATAATCTTGCTCAGCGGGGTCACATTTTCACCAGTATTTACATTCGTCTCCAACAACTTGTCCACCGACTTGCTCGCCGACAACGCGAAGTTACCTCCCTTGTCGGGGGCGCTCCACACCAAACCGGCGTTACCGTTATTATTACTACTACCACTGTTACTAGCCATCCTATCACCGGGATACGCTGTCCTCATCCTCATCACGTCGCTGCTCAACGCATCCGATTGGCCGAGCTGGACGCCGTTGTTACGACCATCGCCGGGCGTCTGGACCGACGTCTGCTGTTGCTGGCTGATCGCAATGATCCACTGAGCCTCCGAGAGAACGCTCGCCTGATTGGTCGGCCCCGTCGTTCCGTTTCCTAGCAACCCAACGTCATCGTCCGTCTGCAACAGTTTCCTGTGGTCGCCGGGGTAACACATGACGTTGGAGAGGGAGTTTGGGGAGAGGGAGAGGGAGACCGCGCCCGTTATTGACGGCGAGATGCTGTCGATGTCCGACTGGCCGGGCGACGAGAGGATCTGGTCGAGACTCTGAGAGTCGGGTGAGACGGAATACGAGTTGGGACTTCCCGACGCGAACGAACGGTTCCCAGGCGTGCCCGGCATGTACGGAGACAGCTTCTGCGGACACAGACGGATCTGCTGCTGCTGCTGCTGCTGCTGCTGATGTTGATGCTGCATCCCTGCCAGATTGTTATTACCCGTCATCATCGGGGATGTTGTACCAACACCGGGATCCTTCTGCGGACACAGTCGAATCTGCTGCAACCCCGCGAGATTGTTATTACCAGACATCATCGGGGATGTTGTACCAACACCGGGATCCTTCTGCGAACACAGACGGAGTTGTTGCTGTTGTTGTTGCTGTTGTTGCATCCCCGCGAGATTATTATTATTACCCGGGGACATCGTCGTACCAACACCGGGGTCCTTCGAAGACATCATCCTCTGCATTGCTGGTTGCTGCTGCTGCGTCGATGCAGGGACGTTGATCACCGGGGAGCGTTGAGAGAACCGGTCCTGGTACGACGACGGCGCCGCGGAGGCCGATGTGTTGCCGCCTTGCAACGTGTACAGAACGGACGAACTCGTCGGCTGGTTTTCGTATCCACCGGTGTGAACGGCGGTCGGCGCGCGACTCCCTCGCTTGTGTTGTTGCATCGTCGCGGACAACGCCGACAAGGCCTTGCTCGACGCGAGCTGTTCCGACGTCGTCATGTGACTGCGTTGCTGTTGTTGTTGTAGCTGCGATGGTGCAGCGTCGATGTCTAACGGTTCTTGTTTGATGGACAGTTCGATGGTGCTCTGCGCTTCGAGGAGGGATAGGGCTTGCGACATGTGGTCTAGGGCAAATCGTAGCGTCTGCTTTTCACCTGGGTTGTTTGAAGATGAACAAAAACGAAATAAGCAAAACAAAAAGCAGCCCAAGCAGGGTAAAAAAAGCTGGGAGGTCATTTGAGGTCAAGGTCAGAATTGCTTGAACAAGCGGCCAAATGGGAGCTGAATTCTTTTTTTTATACATATTTCTCCATTAAAACCCATTATGTATTAAAAGATACTAAAAATATATTTCTGGTTGGAAATAGAAATGCTTAAATGAAATTATTTAATGACTTTAAATGTTGTTATACCAAATTAGATATAACATAAACGAACTGAAAATTTGAAATTAAACATCCCAGTTAAATTGGTTTAAACTGTTCATATATTGGTTTAACGACACCTTGGAAGACATTGGTTATTAATAAGCGGTTTTTGGATGTCAAACGCACGGTTATATTGACACTTGGTCAGAGGAAGTCTGCTGCCACCACAAACATGTAGGCTACTAATCTTCTTCAAATAACAGCCAAAAACTGGTTTGAGTTTCCGCCATTTGCAAACAGATTTCTGGCATCATACGGCACGGAAATTACCGACTGTCAAAGGGCAATAACTCTTTATTTCATATAGTGCAAAACGATTCCATCGTCAGTTCTTAAACAAATTTCTCAATGGATTTTATTGATTTTTTTTTTTTACAATTGTTTAAAAATATTTAATTTACTATTACGATTATTTTCTAAATTCAAGGTTTTTCAAGGCAAAACTACAATTTTCAAGGCTAGCTTCTATTTCGACCTTTTCAAGGCAGGACCTCAAATTCAAGGCCTTTTTAAGCGTGTGAGAACCTTGTTATAAAATAGTACAGAATTCAGCTCCCATTGGATCCCACAAACAAAACAATATAAACTTGCATAGCAGCTTTGAGAGCCAACAACACAAGCAGGTAAAAAGATATTCTCCATCAAGCAATCACAATTAAAGCGTTTAATCTACCTTATAGTTTGGGATTGGTTACCGACCCCCATACCCCTAGGGGTAATTCGAAATTTGAAAAAAAAAATCCCAATTTAAAAAAACAAAAATTCCAAAAAAAAAATATTTATTACATAAAAAACCCAATTAATATTAGTTTAACAAACCATCCTAGTGTTGACTACCAAAAACAAATAAAAAATTCCTCTTTTTCTGAGCAATGGGTTATTTTTTACCTAATTTTTAATTATTTACTTAATTTTCCAAAAAGGGACTAAAAAAATTTGGTCCAGATTATAACCTGTCTGAATCCATTTGAGTAAAAATTCCAAAAGTAGCAAGTGAGAAACATCTACAAAGAATGAGTATTTACGTTGAGTTATTATTTCTAAATAGATTTTTACTTCTGTGTAATATTGTCTTTGCAGAGTTTGTTAGTAACATGCTATTGTTTTAATTTTTAATGATCAGAAAAGATAGTTCTGTATGAAAATATTTGTAACATAATCCAGTTAAAAGTGAAAATCCAGATAGGAACTAGAAACAATAGAGAATATATTAACAGTGGAAGAAGAGGGGCTGGGTTGGGTTGAGGGGGTGGGGGTGATGGGGTGGGGTGGTTGGGATGGGCACTGGAAAGGGTAAAAAAAAAAAAAATTTGTGCAGTTTTCCTATATTTTATATAAAAAAACCCAATAATTGATGATTTATTTTTAAAATAAGGATTTGAAAGCCTGCAACTACATGTATAATAATTATTATTACATAAACATTTTTGATTTACTTAATTATGTTGACGCCGATTTTATTTTTATTTTACTATTTTACAATTAAATTTAAATTTCAATCAGTTAAAATATATTTAATTTACCAATTATTATATAGATAAGAACAAAACTTATGTATTGTTTGTACACATGTAATTGTTTAAAATATATCACATTTTAAAGCATTTTATAGATTCTAAAATATTATTAGCTTTACTTAAACTTTCTGTTCACTGGTTATAAAATTAAAATTTAATTCTCAAGTTATTCTTTATTACACAGATTTTGTATCAATTATTCCACAAATAATTTTTTGAAAGCATTATTTCAAAAATCGTTTAATTATTTAAAAAATACTGTATATTCATTATTTCACAAATGTTGTATTCATTATTTTCAAGAGTATAAAAATTTTAATTTACAAAAAAAAAAAATATATACATTGGTCAAATTAAAAATAACAAACAATAGTATCATTTTCAAGATTCAAACTTTATTTCATAATAATTGTTTCATAAACACAAATCAGTGAAATACAGTGCAGAAATTTACAATGTCACTATTATTGAATTTACAACAAATTTGATTATGAACTCTCAAATTTTAATAGACCAATGAAAACCCATCATGCTTAACAGCACTGACCAATGAAAGAGAGAGTATTATCAGGCCACATCAAACACTATTTTCCTATCATCACATTAAAAGTTACATTCTTCAAAGGTTAATAATGTTTGTTTCCTACTTGGATGAACATAGAAGTAGAACTTCCATTAAAATTAATTGAAACAATGATTAAAATAAAAACAAAATATAGAATATTTTATTTAAAATAAAATATGAAAGACATCATAAATTTATTGTTTAAATATTAAAAAAAAATAAAAATTTAAAGATACATTTAAAAAACTTAACACTCTTTGAAACAATACATCCATTCATTCATCCTTTGGTTATTTTAAGTGTTAGGAAGGTGGAGAATAGATTTAAAACACAACCCCCTACCCCGAAAAAATTTAATTAAAGTGTCTATAAATTTGAAATTGATAAGGCACTAACAGTGAGAACCACAAAAACAGAAAAGAGAAACAAAAGTCTAAATTTAGGAATATTTATTATAAGAACAAATAATTTTGAAAAATACAACAAAAACAATATACAAGATTAAAAAAAAAAGAAAGAAAGAAACCCCCAGATTAAGAAAGAAACCCCCAGATTTTTTGCACTATTACCGGTAATATTTTTAATAAAAAAACATTTGATATTTTTTATTAAAAATATTAACATCTATTTCCCACCCCATCCCACGACCTACACAGAAATCTATATTTTTTTAATTGCTGCCCTCTTACATCCAATACAAGTGAAAAGAAGATTAAGTTGTTTAGAAACTACTAGCAGAAACTCGCATGTGATAATAACATTGATAAATATGAGTGCAGATAATAGCATTCAGTGAAGTGATCCTATTATATTAAACATTTCTGACACCAGTTACATCATGTGACTTATTTTAAACCCATAATTACGATTACCGACAACATCGAAATTAGTCAAAAAGTCGACTTGGGTCGTTTAGGGTCTGTGATATGAAAACAACAACTGCTTGATAGAGAATATCTTTTATCTATATTTAGCAACAACAAAGCAGTAGCCAAGCCGCACTATGAAAAGGATTACAAAATAAGTTTTTAACAGCAAACAAAATTGAGTATATAAAATGGCTGCAAAAAGCAAAGACTTTCTATAAAATATATATAGTGCCACTATAGTGTGAAGGTGACTACTATGTAAATGCACTACGGTTTGTGCACTAACGACACGCAATGCAACGTCTGGCAAAGTAAAACACATACACGTACAAGACAGAATACACGCAAAACTTAAAATAATTTAAACATTGAATAATGGATTTATTTTTTAATTAACAAAGATGAAATTATAGGATGTTAAATGAGATTCCATTTTATATTAAGTGTATGTTCAGAATGAAATAAAGATCAAGTTTGTTTAACGACACCGCAGGAAGACATTGATTATTAATCAGTGGTTATTGGATGGCGAATGCATGGTTATATCAACACTTGGTCATAGAAGAAACCCGCTTCCGCCACTCTTCTTCGAGTAATAGCAAGAGATATTTTATGTGCACTTTCTCACTGCACAGCCTTTGATAGACTAGTCATGGATCACTGGTTGGAATTGGAAATAACTCAATGGGTCCCCTGAGGAGGATCGATCCTTCTAGCCACCGAGTCGCAGGCGGATGCTCTTGCGCCAAGCTACAGCCCGCTCCCTCTTGTGAAGTCACATGCCTATTTGTATCATCATAGCCTCAAGAAATAACGATTAACCTACACTCGTTGGATTTTTCCTATGTTAAAAAAACACCCATTCGTGACGAATCATTTGTAAACTTTAGATAAACGCAATATTTTCTAGCCAAGTGTATGTGTGTGTTTTACAGCCAAGACGTTTTTAATTGAATCAACGAGCATTAGACATCAGCGCTACTATTAGCATATTCAGTGCAATACATATATAGCTACCACTTCAAAACATTGTCTCGACGTACCAACGAGACGCTACATACCAGCGAGACATTGCCATCGGTGATATTTACATGTCGACTGCCGCCTTGAGATGACAACTCTGATGATATTTACGCTTAAATACCGTCTCGACCTACCAGCAAGACATTACATACCAGCGATATATCCCCGACGATATATTTACACCTAAATTACCGTCTCAACCTACCAGCAAGACGCTACATACCAGCGATATATCCCCGACGATATATTTACACCTACATTACCGTCTCAACCTACCAGCAAGACGCTACATACCACCGAGATATCCCCGAAGATATATTTACCCCTAAACTACCGTCTCAACATACCAGCGAGACATTACATACCATCGAGATAAAAAAAATGAATCGTCTCGTGTACCCGGTTCTTACCTTTGACACTTATGCTGCGTAGATCGGTTAGTTTCATCAGCAGTTTGGCAAATATATGTGGCTGGTCCTGACGTCGCGACCGGATGTAGTGTTTCAGTGCTTCTAACATGGGTTCCTGGATCTGCTCGATTTTATCGATGTCTTGAAGGCCTGAACGATCTGTGAAAAGACAAACAAAACGATAAGACCAATAACATCCATGGGTTCCTGGATCTGCTCGATCTTATCGATGTCTTGAAGGCCTGAACGATCTGTGATAATGAATGAATGAATTTAACGACACTCCAGCATAAGAAAAAAACATCGGCTATTGGGTGTCAAAATGGAATATGATCTGTGATAAGACAAACAAAATGATAAGAGCAACAAAAAAAAATTAATTTTTTTATTTAACAGTTATCTCCCTTGCCAAAAAAATGAAAAAACCTTTTAAAGAATCTCTTTTACCCCTAAAATGTTTGTAAACTAAAGTCTTGATTTATTAGTTATCTCCGTTGCAAAATTTGCTCTCTCCCCATCTCAGTCCCCCAACCCCACAAAAAAGAAAAAACTTTTTAAAGAATCTATTTTTCTCCTAAAATGTTTGTAAACTAAAAGAAAATCTTGATTTATGAGTTATCTCCCTTGCAAAATTTGCCTCTTACTACCACAGAATGAGACAAATGGCCGCTCAAAGAGAAGATAACTCTTACCACCTCTGATAAGATAAATGCCTGCTAAAAGAGAAAATAACTTTTACCACCACTTACAAGACAAAACGATCGCTAAAAGAGAAGATAACTCTTACCTCCACTGATAAGACAAATGGCCGCTAACAGTGCGAACTCCGTCTCATCCGTGTTCATATTTTTTAACGATGATGCGAAGTTGAAGATTGTCGATGTGAGAGACCCGAAACCTCCGTTTTTTAGCTCCTCCTTATTTAACATAATACCATTGGCAAAACTCATCGCGTCTGCGTCCGTGTCATAGCGCGTGCTAAGACGTAAAATCTGCAACACAGAAAAACACACAGCCTGACACACATCAAACAACATTACATCAGATTTACATGTAACCCTGACTATGTTTCTAGGATTAATAAATGATTTTGAAGTGAAAAAAAAAAAAAAAAAAAAAAATTATATAAATTACAGTAGAATCTCATTGGCTCGAACACGGAAGGGTCGAACACATGGTAACGCTCGAACCAAGGTCGAAGTCCTGAATTAAACCTTTATATAAAGCTGCTGATGCTTGGGTCGAACTACCCGATGGGTCAAACAGTGTTCGAGCCAACGGAATTCAACTGTATATCAGTCTGGCGAACGTTAGCTGTTTTCGTTTTCGTTAATGAATGCTAACGGCGAACAGGTAACTTGAACGTATATTATTGTCCGGGGCGAACATTCATTCACATCGACTAAGACTCACGATAAACTAGTTGGCGAACAATGCTACAAACAACGCAAACAAAAATCGTTCAAGTTGGCAAACAGTTCGCTTGGTTGTGACCAATGCAAACTGTTTGCCAACTTGAACACAATCCTGACCAAGGCAACCGGTCATGTCATGCAAAAGCTGTCGCAAAATTGATATGCGACACCATTTTATTACCATCATTTAAAAAATATACTTTTCTGTTGCCATTTAACTCAAAACTCCATGGCCAATACCTGATAATCGATTGCAGTGTTATGAATGTTTCCATTTAATAAAATTTGGTTCATTTACATATATGACAAACACTGCACTAATTTGGCCAATCACATCCAGTTATTGGATACATGCAAAATAATTTTTCAATGGATCCCTTGTCCAATTTACTATCGAAATCGGTACTCATCGATTTTCTAATACGAATAAATTATGACATAACAAGACACTCAGGGAGTATCATTTATCTACTTCATACTCACCGGAAATATCACAATAAATGGTAAAGTCACATCATGTTACATGAGATGTTAATAAAAATCACAATTTGATCACTCACCATTATTTCTAAACACGATGCTTTTAACAATGTTATTTGATCCGACTGTGATAACGTTAAAAATCCTGGAATTTTTTTAGCAAAGTCCACAATCCGAACAATTCCTTCCGAAGATAATTCACTGACTTTATCCCACATAATGTTTTTATCACCGTCTTTTTCCGTCGTCACACCCAGCTGCAAACACAAATAGGAACAAATTTTACAAAATATCAAGTTTGTTTGTTTAACGACACCACTGGAACATATTGATTATTAATCACCCGTTATGGGATGTTAAATGCAGTGTTATCTCGACAATTTGTCACTTGACCACATAGGCTACAGTGGTGGCCTCAACTAAACAGTCGCCTAGGCATGGTAAGGTGCCTAGGCACAGCCAGTAATTAACATCGGTGGTTCGATAAACCTAAACAACAATCCTGGCTACTGGCCTGAATTATGAAGATCAGTTTTGAATATATCAGAGGGGCGTTCAGCCAAAAAAATTTCCATCTAAACACTTGTCATTGATCTGCCTAGGAAGTTTTGACGATCTGCCGAAGCCTAGGCGACTGTTTGGTTGAGGACGCCATGTGTACTTTCCCACAGACAGGATAGCACACACTTACAGGCTTCGATTGACCACTGGTTGGTGTAAGTGGAAGTACACCTACCCTTTGAGCCTTGCAACGCACTGACTCTGGGTTGGAGTCGGTACTGGGATTAAAAAAAAAAAACATATACCACGAATGGGATTTGAACCCAGTACCCACAATGTACCAGTTTTATGCCCGATGCATTAACCACTGTGCTACGGAGGCCGGTATCAATGACTCAATACATCTCATCGCTATATTATAACTCACTGGTTGGAATGGGAAAAAATCAATGAATCCACTAACCATAGACCTACATGTAGATCTCACTCAAAATTTGAACAGAAATACAGAAGGATTGTACAGATGCAAATATTATAGGCTTCGCTATGTTAATACTCACGGGCGATGTACTACTTTCGATGTCGTAGGTATACGTCGTCCTGTGTGCGTCGAGTACGTCCTGTATCAATGACTGGTCCCCCTCGGTCAGGTCCTCCTGGCCGCCGCTCGTACTCTCGGCCTTCTGTTTCCGTTTCTTGTTCCTGTCGTTCCGAACCGCTGAAAATAACATGCCTACAAGTTCATGTTAACTCGAACAAAAGATAATAAAGCAGGCCTGTGAAAATTGAAAATTTGCGGAACCCATTTATGGGTTAAGCAAAATATTTTGGCGTTTCATTTTGCGTAACCCACTATAAAATATGTTGCTAAATATGTAGTGACAATATAAGCAGTAGCTAGATATAATTATCATGTTGGAGTAATATGTGTTTTTTTAACAACAGACTGTTTATAAATAAGGGACTGATAAAAAATATATAATTTCAAAATAAATATTTTTTTTTTTTTTTTTTTGCAGGAACGAAATATGGGTTGCGCAAAACAACAATTGCGCGAACGTCGCGTGAACCAAACGATCGTTCGCGCAATTTTCGCAGGCCTGGTTATATTGACACTTGGTCTCAGAGCAAACCTGATGACGCCACATACATGTACACTGTACAGTGGTGGCCACAATCAAACAGTCGCCTCATGTAGGCTTCGGCAGATGGCCAAAACCTCCTAGGCAGATGACTGACAAGGGTCTAGATGAAAAAGTTTCGGGCTGGACGACCCTCTGACTATACCTATAGATATATCCATACCAGGCCAGTAGCCAGGATTGTGAGGGGGTTAGGCTAATAGAGACAGCGATGTTAATTACTGCCTGTGCCTAGGC
>JAULBR010093130.1:0-12063 GCA_032355825.1 Melanodrymia aurantiaca
CAGAGAAAATAGAGTATAAACATTATGATTTTATTTATTTTTGTAAGCGCCTTAAAAAAATCCTGGGGAAACCCCTGTTTATAGCATTCACTTAACTTGTGTTGCAGGCCAATTTTTCAAATCCGTCATGTGGCTTCTTGGATTATTCTTCACCGTAAGTATATATCTATCTGAATGTTTTATTTAAATCAAATTTATTTTTTTATTTTAACAATTGTAAGCATTTTATAGTCGAATAACTTTTTTGAATTAATTTGATTGAAAGATGAACATGTTTGAAATGTAATATATGTAGTATATGTTATTTGAGTTTGTTCTTTGAACTTATATTACCTATGTAGAATGTTCAAATGGCTTTGAATTTTGTTTTGGATATTGAAAATTTTATATAAAAATTTGGCATGTTTGGAGTTTGATTTATAAACATTTGTTCCATGCTTATATCTTTACTAGGAATGAAAAATTTGGCCGATGGTCCTCTGATGGATGTGTTGTGGTGTCTAAATCTGCCAACGTGACAGTCTGTGAATGCGATCACTTCACTAACTTTGCCATTCTGATGAATCTAGGCAGAATTGTACGTTCATGCTTTTATGTTTTATGAAATATGTTGCAATGTAGTGTCTCGGTTATGCATGTGACAGTACATTTGGTGTCAGTAAATCATGTCTTTTAGCGAAGCAATATCTATAAAAGTAAAGCAGGATGCCTTCTATCAGCTCATGCAGTTATGGATAGACAATAAACTTTGTTTATTTAACAACACCATATTGATTAATAAACACTGTAGCACAGTAAAAGAACTGGTTATATCTATATATGGTCTCAGAAGAAACTGACTGCTGCCACATAGGCTACTTTTACAGATTAACAGCAAGAGTTCTTTATGTGCTCATTCCATCAGACAGGATAGAATTAATAATAAACTTGGAATTTTATCACCACTTCATAACACATGTACATGCACATTTGGTTTGATTGATCATATATATTTTTAATATTATCAATTACCATTTTCTGACACCCAATAGCCGATATTTTTTTCATGCTGGGGTGTCGTTAAACATTCATTCATTCATTCATATTTTATAAACATGCAGCATTGATCACTTGGAACTTTAATAGAACCTCAGGCAGATGCGCCGAGCTACGTCCCGCTATTAAAGTTCCAAGTGATTAATGCTGCATGTTCAAGTTCAAACATTCACATGGACATTTATTCTATTTTCTTCTTCTCTTTTCAGTCTGAAAAGGATGCTGTTATTCTGAGTATTATTAGTGCCATTGGTTGTGCTGTGTCCATATTCTGTCTTCTGCTGACCATCGGAACATACATTGTGCTCTGGAGGTACCTATTATATCAATGCGTTGTCTTTTGCTATTTTCCAATTAACAAGATTACTGTTTAACTAAAGTGGAATGTTATCATGTAAAGCTGATTAACAGAATTTACTATGAAGAAGATACTCCAAGGTTTGTGATATTGAATTTATCGCAAGAGTTGATAAAAGTGTAAAATCAGGGATGCGTGCGTGGTTGGGTGTTTTTTTTTATCATTCTTTATACTTGTAATAATTGTAAAAGAAAACAAGTGCAGTGTTTTGTTCATACAGGGTTGGGTTGGGTCATTTTTGGTGAGCTTCTATCAGAAAACTGTTTAAGCACACCTGTCATGGACACAACCTCTGACTTCGCCAGAGAGTTCTGTCCATGACAGTATGTTCATACATCTGTATAAAACGTTATATCGTGTTTTGTACTATCATTTGTATTGGGTTGACCCAGTCGAATAACGGTCTGTTGACTGGTTATGATTAAAAGAAGCTATATCTCTGACAATAATAATGCAAGGAGAGGTACAGTATGCTTATATTGTTACACTGTAGATATTGTTTTGAAATTAACAAATTTAAAGTGTGTATGTCACATAACCCAAAAAGTGACCAACAAATTTGAAACTTATCTAGTCATCATATCTTGCAAATATAATTGTTTGACTTTATTTCGTCATAAGTACTATGTCTAAAGCAACATCTGTATTTACGTTGGATATTTTTAGCAAAAACAAAGTAAACATGTTTTTAATAAGAAATAAAATGGAGTTAATTGTGAAATCGACTTCATTTTAATGTACATGTATATATTTAAAGACATAGCGTTTATGTTTAACAATGGAATGTTATTGAAGAATGCACTATTACATTGACCATGCCCATTGCTAGGTATGTGAAGACGGAACGGCCGGACCGAGTAATAGTTCTACTCAATCTGTGTGTGGCTCTCATCATTGCATACTTAGTCTTCCTCATCGGTGTCACCAGGACAGAAAATGCCGTATGTACAATAAACAGTTATTTATTCTCTTAATACCCTCTTGCAGGGATTCGTGAGTACATGCCATCTCTACTTTGTTGTAATTTCCCTTTGACCCTGCCTTGTGCAGAGATACCCATTTGGCAATGTCAATGTTTTGTCGCTTAGATTTCAGTGCAAGTGACATTTGTTATAAGTTGGTACCGGTATATAGTTAATTCAATCACAACTGTCAAAATATCACTTGTACTTAGCCTTGTGCAGTGTTATGGTATTAAACTCTTAAGTCATTTTATTAATGTTTTATGAGATTGACTTGAAGCTGATCACAAGATATCTCATGCCTTGGCTACTCGATTATGTTATTTCAATTTTGTAAACACGTGGCTGCTCATTGTTAAATACATATTTTAACACCTACATGGTAATAGCCGATGTCTTTTTTCGTGCTGGGGTGTTTTAAAATTTTAATTCATTGTTAAAGACATATTATCCTTATTATTTTACTTCACAGGATGTTTGCACTGCCATATCAGTTTTTCTGCATTACATTTACCTGGTTGTGTTCTTTCTTATGCTGGCAGAGGGCATCGAGTTGTTTGTCTGTGTAATTTATGTTTTCAATCTCAAGTCAAGACTGCCCTGGTTAATGCTAATGTCTTGGGGTAAGTATTTGTAGTTCGTAACAAAAATAAGAAAAATATTGATGTTATTATAATACATTTTGAAAGTGGGAAGTGTGAGGACTCAATTGGTCTATCTATTTGGAATATACTTTTAGTATCTAAAATAGAAACCAGAAATGGCTTACCTTTGAAAATGTTAAAAAAATATTGTCGAGATAATATGTGGATCTTATTTGCTATGAATGACATTGGCGTGATATTGTGCTATTCTAGATCTAGTGTTGCTATGATGTTATTCAAATAGTCTTTTGTGATAATATTACTCTTTTTCATTTCATGAAGTAAACAAAAAGTAACAAATTATAGACCTTTTTTTCTCTCGATATTACGATAATAACTTTAATACCAGTCGAAATTATACAGAGTATTCATTTGTTATTCTAGTATATTCTAGTATTCACAAAATCAAGATAGGTAACTTATGTCAGTTTGGGTGGGTGCGTTTATTACGGTTGGTCGCCATCTCAATTACAGTCGAGAATGAGTCTGAGCGGTAGTATCTAACATCTCAACTGCATGGGTGGAAAAGAGTTAATACAAATGGATGTTTGCTTGCTGAGGTTAAGAAGTATAATTGACTGAAGTGTATTTTAGGTGTACCAGCACTCATTGTCGGAGTATCACTTGGCGTCACACAGCTGAAAGGATATGGAAATGATGACTTGTAAGTATATACCAGAAGGGTGAATAATTGATAACTGTGTATGAAGCTGGGGTAAAATCTAGTTGGATGGACTCATTTTTACAATTTAATGTCCTATTTCAGTCGGGGAAACATTGTAATTTAGATGGCTAACTATTATTTCAATATTATCTCATTTACAGTTTACATATAGATAAAAATATATTATAGTACTATAAATTATTGCAGCATAATAATTATCTTACAGCAGATCATTCTATAACTTTCCACTTTCAAGAGAATTAATCAAATTATGAACCAAAGATTTTGGTTCCCATTTTGAAACAGGTATCTCTTAAAGAGAATCACTTACCATTTTGGTGGGAAAAGTATGATCACATAACAATGGTGTGGAGCAGCTTATGTGCAAATTCATTTGCATATAAACAGAAGAAAAAACACTATCCTTGTTTATCTACATAATTGCATACATTTATTATATTCTAAACATCAACAGAAATGTCAAAATTTCATTATGTAAAATTGCATTTTGTACATTGTACGAATGCATCACCTAAACCTGTAGCTAATTAGTTTGAACATTTCTAAGGTCACACTATTGGCTGAAGATGCAGCAGAGTGCAAACTTTTGGTATCAAACTTTTAAGTAAAATTAAATATAGTGGTCCAAATAATATTGAATGAATTTCAAATTGTATATCACAGGCCCGTAACCAATGGGGGGTCGGAGGGGTCTTCAATGCCCCCTACCAGTGAATTAATTATTTTTTCAATATTCAAGCAACTGGGTGCTTTGCACCCTCGTGTAGCCTAAACAACCCCCACCCATCTCAAAATCCTGGCTACAGGCCTGTTAATCATGACGCAAAATTGGAGAAATAGACATGATATATTGTGAAATTCATTGTCAAGTGTTGCTGAATGTTGTACAAATCAAAATGCTACCTTTTGTATATCATAACGCCAATAGTAGATCATTTTGAACTCGGGGAGGGAGCAAGTTTAAAACTGGTGTACCATACAAATAAATTATTTATAGTTATTATTCTGTTTTAGTTGTAATTGACATAAATATGTGTTAAATTCAGTTGTTGGCTATCGTTGGAAGGTGGACTTCTTTGGGCCTTTGTTGGTCCAGCTCTGGCAGTCATTCTGGTAAGTAAACTATAAGTGTGTTTTCAGCGGGGTTTTTTGTGAGCATCAACCCGGGTTAGAGATTTAGACTTTTTTTTATTAGAATTCGACTATTTCATTTTCCAATATTTTGCAGATATCCTTAGTTTTTCATATTCCTCTGTAGCCAATTCAAAAAGGCAGGGGAAAACACATTAAAAAACGAGTTATCTGGTTTAATCGTGGAAGTTTATTATTCTAAACATAACAAGGAGCTGGATGTAGCTCAGGTGCACATGTATGATACATGCAGGTCACCAGATCTATCTTCCACATTTTAATTTTCCCCATTCCAGCCAGTGTTTTATGATTGATATTAAAATAAGCCTACATACAAAATGCATTAAAAAAAAACATTTTCGCGGAGTGCATATAGTATTCTATAAATTTATTACGTGCTCCCAAGAAGGACCAGATATATTGTTTATATTTTACTGTTATGATAGAGAACCTGTAATTTATAATGTGTCAGGTTTCTCAAAGGAGTATTCTATTTATTACAACATGCTATGTTATTCAAACAATGTAAAAAAAAACATAGAATGCCTTCACGTAATATTGAAATAGATCCATCTTAGGGAATTGGAGTATCGCAGGATGAGGTCATAACCTTTTTAAGATGGTTAAGTTTTTCATACTACCCCATATATTTAACAATAGATGTGCCAAACAATTTGTGACCAATTAAAATGTTTGAATTGCAGGTGAATTCAGTCATAGTTGTTATTGTGCTGAAAACAATGTTCAGTACAACTGCTATGATGACAAAGGATTCCACTGAGAAAGGAAAGTAAGTATTTTAAATCTTATCAATTTTCGAAATCAAGAGTAGACAAGTGGGGTTTTTTTTCCCGGTCAAACTTTGGTCAAACAGAAAAAAGACCAAATACCCGGTATGCTGTAATGATCTTTATATTTTTATAAATAATTACAATAATAAATAGTTTGGGAAAAGATACCACTTGAACATCCTTTCATTGAGTTGGACGTAAGAGTGTCCACCAATAGTTGAAGAATCGGTTGTTTCAGTGGACCAGTTAGGCTATTTCCCTTTCCAACCAGTGATCCACAACTTGAACATCATGGGAAAATGCATATAAAAGATCATCTGTTGCTAATCAGTAAGAGTAGCATATGTGGTGGCAGTAGATGTTTGTAAAGAATTCGACATCTACTTGATATCCAGTAACCAATAATTCTTAATCAAAGTGCTCCAGTGGTGTTGTTAAACAAGCCAACTTTATATTTATCTTTGTATTAACTTACCAAGTGTTGTGAGTATTTCAAATTGCCAATCCGGCATAATCCCAAATTGTTATAAAAGTATGGAAAATGTACTGTACTTGTAACTGTTGAAATTTGGTTGTGTTTAACATTGAGCGTTTTTTTAATACCTTTAGCAGAATTGATCAATGTTATCCTACTTGTATAATCTCTTTGATCTGCATTTGAGCAATGTGCATTTGCATACATTTAAAAACTGGAAATGTTTATGTGTTTGGAAGTGTTATTTACAATTACTGTGTGTTGTAGGGCTGGATTGAAAGGACTGTGTGTACTGCTGCCAATAATGGATCTAACATGTTATTTACAATTACTGTGTGTTGTAGGGCTGGATTGAAAGGACTGTGTGTACTGCTGCCAATAATGGGTCTAACATGGGTGTTCGGAGTCTTCTCAGTCAATGAAGATCTTGTCGTCTTCCAATATCTATTTGCTGTTTTTAACTCGCTGCAGGTAAGAATTTTAAATGTGTTTTCCTACACGAATATGTAATATGTATGATTAGATGGAGATGTAATATGTATGATGGAGATATAATATGTATGATGGAGATGTAATATGTATGATGGAGATGTAATATGTATGCTGGAGATGTAATATGTATGATGGCGATGATGAGGAGTTATCTACCTTCCTTGCCGACAGATCTGATGACCCAGACGGTTGCTTGTAATGTTGACAAACCGGATCCTGTGATGCACCGGTGTCCAACGGTCATGGAAAATAAAGAACGGATTGATTGAATCAAACCTGTATTTAGAATTATCTGTAGGAGGATTAGTTTTATGAAAGTATGCCTTAAATAGCAAAGATTAATATAATTTTTAATAAAGGCAGACCTAATATGGCACTTATTAAATAGCTAACAGGTAATGGGTTGAACGCCTTCATACATCCAAAGTATGTTATAGAGGGCACCGAGATTGAGAGATAGCTCTGAGCATGGCCTTATTAAATAACAACCACCTAAATATGGGTGTAATATCTATTAATACATGTATTTAGTTTAATTATTCAACTAAAATTTATAACATGGACTAATTTCTATTAGTAAAATTACGAATCGTAATACATGTACAATACATTTTAGATGATGAATTTAGATAATGAATTCTATATGTTTTCAGGGTCTCTTTATTTTCGTGTTCCACTGTCTACTTTCAAGACAGGTAAGTACATTATATTTTAAAAAATAAATCATCTTGGAATTCATACATTTTTAGTAAACCTGTTGATTAACAGGCACATAGTTTGAAAATGTTTGCACTTGTATATTTTTCACCCAATAGCTGATGTCTTTTTTCGTGCTGGGGTGCCGTTAAAATTTTACTCCATTAATTCATTGTATAATTTGCTTTCACTCATATCCACTGAATCCAGTTGGTAGAATCAACTATATTATTTGAATTGTTAATCACAGAAACTCATTGGATTATTTTTGTGACATCTGTGTGCAGCTGAATACATAAACATCTGTTTAAAAAGTGTCCATTGCATTCCAAAACCATAAATACACAACGCAATTTAAGAATTTCAATTATAATTTTGATTGTATCCCAGCAAAATACTAGTTTGTTAAACAATGATTTGTATTTATAGGTGCAGGATGGAATGAAAAATCGAAAACGACATTACCGTGCGCCATCTCATGACACCAAGTCAACATATTCTCAACAAAACCCCTCAAATGTAATTTAAGCATTTCACCATTACCAGTATCGCATTTCAAATGCAAATAGTCTCAATTTAATTGACGCTTTTTTGTGCAGATACCATTTTATTATCATTGAATATTATATCATTTAATAATAGTTCAACCCGATTAAAAGTTCTTATTGATTAAGTGGATAGATAAACTATATAATATTCATTCAATTTGCACTGAATCTTTGTCTGTTTTAAATATGATAATGTGATTACTATTATTGAAAAATAGTTATGCATTCCAGGATACCAATATTACCCGGTATGTAACTTTCTAATGACAAATTATGCTTAAAATTTCTAATATGATTTACAAAAACAAAATTTTGTATGTTATGATAAATGATTAAATTAATCAGATTGAAGAACAAAATAATCCAATTTTCATAAAATATGCTAATTTGTCCACCAGCCAATTGTTGTTTACGTATATAATGCATGTAGTCTTTTCGTGTATTTTATCAGGGCCATACATGACCAAAATCTTAGGGGTGGCAGCCCAAGTTTGCTATGTAGGTGGGCAGGGGAGATCCAGGTCATGATTCCCAGGACATTATGAGATTTGTATAGCCTGGAATCTGGAGCATAAATTTAGCATGACTCTTAAACAGACAAAATATAAAATACATGAGTATTTTTTCATTGGGATTCTCAAGGGGTGGGAGTGGGGTTTGGCAGGTGTGGGTACAGCCCTGTTTATAACTGCATTATATTTTGTTTCAGAGAAAACTTAGTGACGATACTACTGGCAATTTAGAGACTGACAAAAAAGGTATCTAGCAAATAACTAATATTAACGATTATTAACATTCCTATTCACCAAAGATTCACATTCCACCAACTATGTGGTTTAATGAGCAACAACAAAGTACATGTATTTACAGTGATAAAATGTACTCACTGTGTTCTTGTCAAAATTGGACAATTAGAGTTCGTAATTCTGAGATTTTGTTTTGACTAAACTTTTTCATGTTGACGTTACAAATCTTGTGTCAAGCAAAACAACATTCCTTCTACTTCTGTTCATTATTTTGTGATTACGTGCAATTCAAAGAAACTCTTTTAGCTCTCATATAAATTGACTATTTGTCATTTGGTGCCTGTTAAGAGTTGACAATGACAATGTTCTCTCTCTAATAGTAATACACTCATTACACTGTTACGTGAAACTGGTGGCCACAGCATGGCAACCTCATTTTACAGTTCTAATGCTGTCATTGTTTAAATACATGTACATATATTAATCAAATAATTTAGACTCATTTTTATATTGCTGAAGACTGCATTGAAATTTATATACATAATCCACCTAAATTGTGATTACAAAAATATTGATCAATTTATTATTGTGTTTATGCTCATTCTTTACATTAGAACTATTATATTCTTCAGTTTCTCCATTCCTGGAAGCTGATCGACAAGTTCAGCAGATTGCACTTAAACTTGCCAAGGTGGAAAAAGAAAATTTTCTAAACAAATCTGAAGAAGCTAAAGATGTGGGTACACTCGATAAAGTCAATGTTCCGACTGATATGATGGAAGTTAAGGAATTAAATTTGACACAGAAACTAGAAATGAGGCCTCTACCCCAGCAGACAAATATTGCACATCATCTACAAGAAGGATACATAGTTGTAAAGCAGCCGCCATTAAACAAAGAACAGAGGTTGGGACACAAAGCACTGCAACAAGAATTGAGCAATGAAGAAAATATGTTGCAAAGATTACCAGACCCAAAACCATATTATAAGCAGGTAATATATATTTGTCTTTATTGGGTACCGTAATTAACCTGGACAATATTTCATTAGACCTATTTAATGGAATTAAGCTCAAAACTACAATAATTCTACATAACATGAGGCTATGTTCGGTCACTGCAACAGCCAAAATGTGTTACTAATACTATGTAAGTTAAAACTGGTCTGGACATCTGAAGAATGGAAAGTAAATAAATTTTACCTATTTCTTAGTGTTTCGACATATATTCATCCTTTTCACAAATATCTATTGAACTCTGTTTTATGTTATGAATATGATTTTGTTGTTTGGTTCACCCAGGGAAGTGATGAAAGAGAAGCAGCCAAAAATATGCGGTCTACCAGAGGATTGCCACAATCTGAAAGAGCATTCAACCACCCTGTCGGCCTGTCACAAAGAGAGGATATGGAGGTTAGTGTAGTAATGACTGTAAAACAAGCAATATCCACAGCTGTACATTTCAGCAATTTCAAAAATACAATTAACTTGCAATAAACATGTATAATGTTTGTCTTTTTCAATGGATATAAATACATGTACTAGCAATTATTTGCATAATTGTCATTTTTGGGTTAAATTACAAACACGAAAAATCCCAAAGGTACATACAAGATAACAATACTTTATCTGTTTTGGGCCATTCCATGGTAAGGATTTGAGCCAGGACGTGACATTTTCACTCTTTCATCTCACTTTTCCTAATAAAACTGTCATTAAAAACCATAAAACAGGAGTGAATTGTTACTAAAAACACATTTTTAGATGCTTAAGCATGTTAACTTTAATTACATTGTGTATCAATAAATATTTAGTTTTTTAGATCATTTTCAAAATTTCATAGCCATGGACCAAATACCATGGAATGGCCCTTTTACAGTATAATTTATTTGCGTGATGAAAGAACTGATAGTACAGCAGACCTGTCAACCTTGAACTGTGGCATAAAAGGAGACACGGCCCCCACAAAACAGATTTGATCAAATAACAGGAGTTTAATATTACAAAATAAATAAACTTAAAATAATGTTTAAATGAAAGTCTGTACATTTGTTAGATATAATGACAACATGATAATAAAACACCATTTTATAACTCTGTATATCCCACAATTCTTACTTTGATAAACAATGATTAAAGAAAGTATACACTTAGAACTCTTGAGCTGATTATAAATCACGATGTCTGAAACCGAAATCAGCCAAAATTGGCAAATAGAAAACTTCCTGCATGGTGTTTTCAAATGTAGATAGATTGTAGGAATGGGTGTGTTCGTAGAAATTTGTGATTTGAAAATTTAAAGTTCACCAGTAATTTGACGTTGTTCAAATGACTTCTAGTATTCTAATTCACACAAATTGTTTGATTTAAGCTAAAATAGTGTCTAATGCAACAGTAAAATTATGTTAGAATTCCATGAAAATAAGAAAAGGTGTGTTCTAAACGTCCCTGCCCTGAATCCACCATTGCCATCTTGCTTAAAGTTATACATGTAGTGTCCATCATACTATAATACTTTACTATGTTTACATGAACAGCTGTTAACTCTATGACGTCATTATCAAAGCAGACTTATGTATATAGCCTCGTGAGAGAACGCTACGAGACGCCATGTAGGCGACAGGAACTCATCATAAGTCTATCAATAAATCTTTGTGTGTTATTTATACAACACATTATAAGTGGACATTATAATACACAATTTAAATGATAAATTGTATGTGGAAATGGTGTTGCCATATAAACATTAACATTTTCAAAATTAGCAATAAAAGGTTCCATTTCTTGGGTTAATAAAAATTACTGGTGATGTGTTGTATTTATATTACAGTGCAAAGATTGGTTAAACAATTGCATATACCTGTAGCTGTTTTACCCAAAACTGTTTGGCTATGGGATTTTATTTGATATAATTGACACTATAGCTAACTAATTTACCAGTTAATTAAAGTTTGTTATAACCTCAATTTATTTTATGTGTAAAACGTATTTATTTGTTTATTACAGGAAGTAATGCGTGACAGAAGAATACGTCACAGTGACATTTACAGCCCTGTTAAACCAAGCAACAGAGACGAACATTATTATCAGGAGTTACAGGTGAAATCAATTATGTCATTATCTTTGTGTTTAGTATGATTGGTGTGTCTATCTGAGGTTGAAGGATTAATCCTCCACAAAAAATCTTTTACTTTTAAGACATGATACTACACTTGCGTCCATTAGGTATCAATTATTTTGCAACTCATTATTTAAATATGTATCTGGACTTGCTTTTGCTCATTAGATCCTTTTTGAAATAACTCAATGCAAAATTAATAGCAATGTATTTTTTTCTTTTTTTAAAAGATCCATTGTTGCAAGAGCATGTGTCAAAATAAATATTCATTTGACATCCAACAGGCAATAATTAATTACACTGTAAGGGTCATTCCATGTCAAATCACCCAAAAAAACAGATATTTTAAACCCGACCGTCTCAGATTTTTATGAAACTTGGTA
>JAULBR010093141.1:0-12061 GCA_032355825.1 Melanodrymia aurantiaca
TATAAATTAGCCTCGTTTTAAACATTTTACTGAAAAATACACACAATAATTGACAATTGGCTAAAAGAAATTCTTGTGCAGCGTGAGCCCTGTATTGGATGTCAAACATACGGTTATATTGACACTTGGTCACAGAGGAGACCCGCTGCCATCTCCTGCACCACATAGGCTACTTTTCTTCAAATAACAGCTAGGCATCTTTTATGTGGACTTTCCCATAGACAGGATAGCACATACCACAGCCTTTGATATAAGAGTCAACCAAACAGGGCCCTTGAGAAGGATTGATCCTTCGACCCATCGAGCCGCAGACGGAAGCTTAAACTGCTGGACTACGCCGCGCTCCTCCCCAAATTTTTTTTTAATTTTGGGTTAACCGCAGAACAATTATGATGTTTGTTTACCAAATTTACAGTTGTTAGTTAGTATGAATGAATGGACAGATGAATGGATGGACAGATGGATGGATGGATGGATGGATGGATGGATGGATGGATGGACAGATGAATGGATGGACAAATGAATGGACAGACGGATGGATGGATGGATGGACAGATGGATGGATGGATGGATGGATGGACCGATGGATGAATGGATGGACAGATGGATGGATGGACAGATGGATGGATGGACAGATGAATGGACAGATGAATGGATGGATGGACAGATGGATGAATGGATACATGAATGGACAGATCGATGGATGGAAAGATAGATGGATGGACAGATGGATGGATGAATGGATGGATGGACAGATGGATGAATGGATATATGAATGGACAGATCGATGGATGGAAAGATGGATGGATGGACAGATGGATGGATGGATGGACAGACAGATGGATGGATAAACCGGATATAATTCACTTTCTATATTTAGTCCAGTGTTAGACTTTCTTCTCCTTAATGCGGGTGGGTGAAACTGAGTGCATACCGGGTTGTAAAATCTATTGTGTCCAACAGGCTGTGAATGTTGATAGCAACTGTAGATAAGCTGCACATGGCTGGTAAATGTACCGTAAATCATTAAACGAATGCCAAACCTGGGAAGTACGTTTGGCTATTAAACTGGTAGTATTCAGGTGATGCAATTGAATCACTATAAATAGCGCTGAAGATTTACCAAAGAATTGAACAGCAGGGGTTCTAGAATACGGTGGCCCGATGCCCGAGGCCAGTTATTGGTACACTCCATTGATTTACTTACATTTTTATTTATTTGTATTATAAAGCTATTGGTATTTAAAATTTGGGCCAGTGAGTTTTCAGCCTTGGCCAATAAATTTTAAAAACATTCTAGAACCCTTGGAACAGCAAAAGACATGTTTATAATAAGAGCAATGGACCATCAAATAAGCTTCATGTATACCTGTAGTTTAACACACACAAATAAGGCGTATCATAAAATAGTGTTTGTTTCCGGTTACCTGACCGACCCTAATTTAAACCTGCAGACCATAATAATAATCTTTTTTCGCATGCCCAAATATATTTTTTAATATAACATCAATTTCCACGAAAACATTCCAAAACTATTAATAATATCCATAAATAAAATTAGTTTTCAAAATAAAATGCTTTTCCTACCTACCTAGTACCTACTCTATATTTTTCAAGCATGTAGTAGGAAACGAGTAACTTTTTTTCCCGGCCTAAAGCTCAATATTGCGGACAATGGTTGCGCTCTGGTTATTTCAAATAATCAAACATTTATTCGTTACATTAAGCGAGAGTTTCTCGACAAAGATAAAGTTTGTTTGTTTAACGACACCACCGGAACACATTGATTATTAATCAGCGGTTATTGGATGTCAAATGCACGCTTATGTCGACACTTGGTCACAGAGGAAACCCGCTGCTGCCACATAGGCCACTCTTACCAAATAACAGCACGGGATCTTTTATGTGCACTTTCCCACAAACAGGAGAGCACACACCACAGCCTTTGATAGATCAGTCGTGGATCACTGGTTGGAATGGGACATAACCCAACAAATCCACTGAGGCGGATCGATCCTTCAACCCATTGAGCCTCAGGCGGACGCTTCATATTTATATGCCATACATGCCATGAATGGGATTCGAACCCAGTACATACGCAGTACTCTATAGGTTTATGAATGCATAGTACAAAACATGAGTTATTTAGGTGTTAAACTTGGATTGGAAATATTACATATGCGGTACTCTATAGGTTTATGAATATATAGTGCAGAACATGAGTTATTTAGGTGTTAAACTTGGATTGGAAATATTACATATGCGGTACTCTATAGGTTTATGAATGCATACATGTAGTACAGAACATGAGTTCAACTTGGCTTGGAATTATTACATACACGGTACTCTATAGGTTTATGAATATATAGTACACAACATGAGTTCAACTTGGCTGGGAATTATTACAAACTCTACAGAGTTTATAATACTCTATAGGTCTATGAATGCAATGTACAGAACATGAGTTATTTATAGCTAGGGTGCAGTCGGGCATAAATTAATTGTGTTCAGTATTGTAAAGAGTCGAGCTGTGGGCGAACTGAGCATTCCTCGAGTGACTGCATGATCACGTATTCTGTCTCGACGGGCAAATAAAACTTAATACCTACAAAAATACTAATAACGAAGCAGGACTTACCGAGGATTATACGGCAATACGCACAAATAGCCCGCGGATAATGCTCGAGTATGCATCAGTCATATTTGATATCTTTTACACGTAACTTTGAAACGTGATATAAAACAGTCCCGTACGTCAACTGTTCTGTTTTCCATAGGAGGCTTCGTTTTATTTCATTATTTCGCAACAGGAGGAATTTTCTCCTTTAAAGGAGGAATTTTCTCTTTGGAAATCATATTGGCTTCTTAATCTCATGGGTCACAAGGCTCAATGGGTACCGGTAGGTGTACATCGACGGTCATTCGCGAAATTTGAACACCGTGAACATACGCTTATATAGTGTGTCCCACGTGATTTGTAGTATGTTTTTCGTAGATAGCTTTAGTTTCGTTTAACGTAGAGAAAAATGGTAAACATTTTTGATAATAAAAAAAGGTCTATTTTTTTTTCTAAATTATACTTTAGGTTAACAAATAAAAATATTTGTAATGCAAATACATGTAAAAAATCTAAACAAAAAGCCTCTATTTTCAATGGCCGACGATCGATTTTTATGAAGATTTTTTGTATGCACATGTATTTGCATTACAAATATTTTTATTTGTTTAAAACCTAAAGCTATATAATTTCGAAAAAAAAAGTCCTTTTTTTAATTTTCAAAAATGTTTACCATTTTTCTCTACGTTAAACGAAACTAAAGTTATCTACGAAAAACATACTAAAAATGTTGTGACTAGGACTATAGTTTTGATTTTGACTACAATGCATCCAATGTATTTTAGTCTAGAAAAGGACAAATCTTACAATTTGCTGTATTCCAGGTTACAGAGAGTATAAACAATCACAAGTTTCGGAGTGGAATCAAAGTTGAAGTTGTTGATAAGATGTGCGTTTCTGCTATGAGAGTCGCAAGTGTTCGTGAAGTGATTGGGGGTCGATTGCGACTCACGTACATAGATAGTCAAGTACGTTTGTTTGCATGATGTTTTGTAATGATTTTTATCTTCATTAATAGTTTAAAATTGTATTGCTTTACTGTCAATACATGTCAGACTTAATTTTTATAATTATTTTATTAATTGATACCTGTTGTCACCAAAAATATGTGTATGGAAAGTTCGAACACTTTGACTAGTTTAGATGTGTAACAGAACATGCACCAATCTAAATACAGTAACAGATTCTCTTTAAGTGCTTTAATTTTTTACATACGTTAAAAATAATGCTTTTTTTAAACAAATCGCAGTTTCTAACCATAAATAGCTGGCCTCGCATGGAGTGTATATCCCACTCTGACGGAATCGTCAATCACTTGTCTTTAAAAATCAATGCAGTAATACTAATTAGGTAGTGATACCATGAATGATCCGAGTGACACCAGAAATAATTACTGTTGTTTATCAAATTGTTATCATATAGCTATATGATGCACAGCCGTGTAAAAAATGTAGGTTAAAATGTATTTATTATTGTTTTCATTCAGGATGAAAACGATGAGTTTTGGTGCGACAAAAATTCACCTTTGATTCACCCTGTTGGATGGGCACAGCAGACTGGTCACAAACTTCATGCTTCAAATGGTAACATCATTTTAAATATTGTATTACGTATACATAATTTTAGTCTATTCGATGTTGTCACCTTACATCATCTTGATACTCTTGACTTGTGTGACATGATCTTCGATGACATCAGCTAATATGATTTATCATAAAAACAGTTGACACTACTTGATAGACGTCAGCTGACATGATTTGTCGTAGAAACAGTTGACACTACTCGATGACGTCAGCTGACATGATTTATCATAGAAACAGTTGACACTACTCAATGACGTCAGCTGACATGATCTCACTACTCGATGACGTCAGCTGACATGATTTGTCGTAGAAACAGTTGACACTACTCAATGACGTCGGCTAACATGATTTGTCGTAGAAACAGTTGACACTACTCAATGACGTCAGCTAACATGATTTGTCGTAGAAACAGTTGACACTACTCAATGACGTCAGCTAACATGATTTATCATAGAAACAGTTGACACTACCCGATGACGTCAGCTGACATGATTTATCATAGAAACAGTTGACACTACTCAATGACATCAGCTGACATGATCTCACTACTCAATGACGTCAGCTGACATGATTTGTCGTAGAAACAGTTGACACTACTCGATAACGTCAGCTGACATGATTTCACTACTCAATGACTAATCAGCTGACATGATTTGTCGTAGTAGAAACAGTTGACACTACTCGATGACGTCAGCTGACATGATTTGTCGTAGTAAAAACAGTTGACACTATTCGATGACGTCAGCTGACATGATTTGTCATAGAAACCATTGATAATCTTGTTGATGTCAGCTGATGTTATTTGTTATACATTCCGGTGACATGCTTGTTAATGACAATATGTGTTGTATTTAGAACTTTGAAAATAGCTAAAAGGGCTTAGCAACTGTTAGTAATGCATCTATTTTCTTACGCCCAGCTCCAATAGACAATGAGTTCTCAATACCATGTTGTTTTGACACCTCTAGTTCAGTGTTTTACAGTGTTTCCAATATGAACAGTTATTTATGTGATTTCAGAATATAAAAGTAAATGCCTCACCAAGGTGACTATGCAGAAGTATGACAAGGATGATGCCACACCTGACATGTTTGTAAAGGTAAGATTAGTTATTGATTTGTGATGCTGGTACATCCATGCTTGTTTGGTTCTGAGGAGCAGGGCTTAGCTCAGTGCAAGAGTGTCTGCCTGAGGTTCGATAGGTCGACGGATCGGTCCTCCTTAGTGGACCCATTTGGTTATTTCCCATTCCAACCAGTGATCCATGACTGATCCATCAATGACACCACTGGAAAACATTGATTATTAATATGCATTTATTGGATGTCAAACACACGGTCACAGAGGAAACCTTCAAATAACAGCACGGGATCTTTTATGTGCACTTTCGCACAGACAGGATAGCATACACCACGGCCATAGATCACTGGTAGGAAAGGTGAATAACCCAATGGGTCCACTGAGGAGGATCGACCTACCAAACCTCAGGCCCGTATGCTCCCACGATCTGACCAATGCTAACAAAAGATGTTACAACAGATGCATTACCCACCAGCTAAAAAATAAAAGAACACGTTATAAAGAACGCATTATTAGTCATTTCTATACAATTGTGTAATGTTGAATTTAATGTATTTGTGCACCCAATATTCATTGAACCAGAGAATAAGGCCTATAAATTAATTGAATATGATATGCAGTCGCTTCATCATGGTTCATCTATGAATAATCAATGTCTTCTTTACTTGTCAGATGCCAGAACCACCACATGGAATCAAATTTCAGGTGGGAATGAAACTGGAAGCAATTGATCCTTTAAATCTGTCCACGATTTGTGTAGCTACCGTTATGAAAGTAAGTTATTTATTTGTACAATATCTAAACTTTTGTTGGTAAATACTATATTGACTATAAACTCTTACATCAATATTACTTAACGTGCATCATTGTATTTTATATTTCTAGATGTCATGCTTTTAGTAATTATAGCCACACCAGTATGCTAATTGCTTCCTGAAAAAAGCTTTTATTTCCAGATTGCACATTACAAAACTACACTGCTGTACTGTAGTATTATTGATGTAAAATGCTACTGGTTTAGGCTATTGGGTATTTTCCGTTACATGAAATGATACATCACATAGACAGAGATGCCACCCTTTCCAGATTTTACAAAATTGTCCCTAATTTTAATGTTAGGAATCTGATTAAATTTTGTCATTGATCATCCGTTGAACCAACTTATCGATGATCAATCAATAATTCTTTTGGGAACTTAAATCTATTCACTACACGTACCAAAAATCTGTGACATGTTATTTTTGTTCATTTCAACTATTATACAATAAATAGTTTTATCAGGTACATGGATAGTGTGGGGGCTTTATTTTCCAATTTAGCATAATAAACTAAAATTGATAGTGCAACAGCTTGCTGAGTTAACCTTTTAGTTTATGCTAAATTGCCTGTCACTACACATATATTATTGACACCTTAGAGTACAAATTACAAATTTAATATCATTGATTTGCACAAGACCATTGCACACTGCATACATGTATGTTAGACCACGCATTTTAGTTTGCTTATTAAAAATGTTTCGAACTGTATTCTCCGTCTTTTAAACAGCACTATTTTAGATTCTTTGTATCATTTCAATTTGCTGTACTGTATTGTAACCAGTAAGTTTTAATTATATTTTTTCTTTCTTTTTAAGGTTTTAAGAAATAATTACATAATGATCGGAATAGATGGTTCCCTTGCTCAAAATGGAACGGACTGGTTTTGTTATCACTCCACGTCAGCATGTATTTTTCCTGTTGGATTTTGTGAAATAAATGGTCTTCCTCTTTCTCCACCTCGGGGTAATCATATTTTTATTGTCATATAAATCTTTAGTATATAAATATATACTAAAGATTTTAAACAGGGCTTTTCATTTTTAATTCAACTTCAAAACATTTATTTAACTTGTTTAAGGTGTTCTAATGCAGGTTAACACTGATACAACTGTGTATATAAAATTGGTAAACAAACATAATTTTTCTGCTGTTTATAAAAATAAAATTTCTTTAATGACACCACTGGAACAGATTATTTATTAATCAGCAGTCAAATGCATGGTTATATCGACACATGGTCTCATAGGTAACCCACTGCTGCCACATAGGCTAGTTTTCTTTGAATAACCGCCAAGAGATCTTTTATGTGCACTTTCCAACAAACATGATAGCACACACCACAGCCTTTGATATACGTGTCGCGTATCACTGGCTAGAATGGGAAATAACCCAACAGATCCACTGAGGAGGATCGATCCTTCAACCCATAGAACCTCAAGCAGATGCTCTTGCTGTTTCAAAGTGTTATATTATTTTCCTTTGTTTTAGGTTACAAATCTCCATTCAAGTGGTTTGATTATCTCAAGCAAACAAAGGCTATTGCAGCACCAGTCAAGTTATTTGACAAGGTACAGTTTCTTACTCAAGTCATTGCTGTTAAGTTTTCGTATTGTATTGTGAGTACATGGATGTAGTATAATAACGTGTAAGTGGTTGTACATCTCCTGATTGAGCCTTGTGGTGCACAAACTGTAGGTTGGTGTCATCACTAACCTAGTACCTACCAACCTTAAGCCGGGAGGTCTGCCTACTGCACCACTGAGTCTGGTCTTGCCCTCCTCTGTAATACTGATACTGGTGGTAAAACACAAAGGTAAAAACCAATTTACTGTCTAATTATGTACCTGTTATTCTTCGTATAGAAATATACCCATGTTCAGTCTTTGTTCGTAGTGTGTCAGTATGAAAAAATTGATATTTAATATTAAGCACTATTTCTAGGAAATTCCCAAGCATGGTTTCAAGCCAGGAGTGAAGGTGGAAGCTGTTGATCTTATGGAACCCAGGTATCTTCAACAGAACTTATTACCTGTAACTCGGTTACTGTTAGGATAAAATAGTTTCATATTGATTTTGAGAAGAGGTTCACTAATTGAATATTGCCTCTAGATTTTAAATGATGCTTTCTCCACCCATTAATTAATTTATAAATCTCAATGTCCATATTCAATTGGTCATGTAGATACGAAATTCTATATTTTACTCTACCTTTAATTTTAGGTGCCATTTGTTTTTCTTCAATATGGCTTCCATTATACAAATTGATGCATATCTGTTTTGACTGCAACCACATACATCTTGCTTTTTTTTAAATCGCTGTTTGAAATTTGTGTCTTAAAAAAGAACTAGAAGTCAGTGTTGATTATTCTATGAGAATCGTTCTCTACAGGTTAATCTGTGTCGGCACAGTCATGAAGGTTGTTGGGCGTCTCATGAAGATCCACTTCGATGGCTGGGAGAATGAATATGACCAGTGGGTAGATGCCACCACTCCAGACCTATACCCAGTTGGCTGGACTGAAATCATGAACTACAATCTTGAAGGACCACGCATTAAAAGTGAGCTAGATAAGGAACATAGCAAACCCCATTTCAAATACTATAAAACAGGTGAGTATTCGCAGCTGTAAATGTTTGCGATTTTCAAACAACTATCAACTCGCGATATGTTATTTTTGCATTGCAAAAACACCATTGTTTTAATGGTTATCATTGCCAGTAATTATTCGAGTGATTCTTTACCACAATGTTTCTACGTATACTATAATATTCAAGTTGAAGGCAGATGTGCTCGTTTGTTTCTAGTTTTGGGATCTTTCAACCGTGATTCTTTTTGTTTTCCAGCTGAGGTTAATCCATCATTCTCGCCTCCAATCCACAAGAAAAAGAGAGGGAAAACTCAGATATACAAGGGCCCTAGGAAGAACAAGACACGTAAGATGGCATTTAATAGCATAAAGCAAAACCATTCTCTAGACATTGGGTTTTTCGTTACTGTTGGGATAGAAGATATTCCAAACATTACTTCTATGTAACATGGTTCATACACACTTGAAAAGGCCCTAAATTTGAAGGGTTGCCCTAAAAAGTCCCTATTTTGATAATCTAACTCTAAAAACCCTTTTTTTTACGGGCAAGTTCACAAAGGACCCTAAATTGGGCCATATAAGCCCTGAAATCAAGACATTTGTCTTTTTACGCAAACATTAAATAAATTGCCAAAAATACATTTGTATCTAGTTTCATTTGTTGATCTCGAACGTTGGTGTGTAAACAATGCCAAAATTATATCAACGATTCATTCGTAAAACATTGTCAATGTTGTAAGGAAATAAAGGTATTTTTCATATGAAAATGTCCATAAATTTTACTTACATTGGCCCTAAAAAGCCCCTAAATTTAGGAGATAAATATCTGTATGAACCATGTTCTCCTCCACTTAGGTAGATCACATTCCAATAACTGCTGATCAATCTGTTCCAGTGGTGTTGTTAAACAAACTAAATTATCTTTAGATTCCATCTACGAACAAATAAAATTGGAAATATTTTTACAATCTGTGCTCTCTCGTTAAAGCTGATTACTGTTTCGTTCGTGTTTCTTCTTTTTCTTCTTCTTTTTCTTCTTCTGCTCTCTTTAAATCCTCTGCGTATTTCTTCAGCGTATTGGCAAAAAGCTGCAGATTGGCGCGGTGTATCGCCGGATCATGATGTCATCTCGCCGCGCCGCGCCTATCAAATACGATTACTTTATTGTTGAGCTTCATCGCAGCCGGCAAGCTGGATTGGAAAGGAAGATTATTTTTGTCAGTTAGAGAGACTTTACGTGTGTGGGTCATATTTTAGAATGTTATTGATATTAGGAATGATGTAGGGGAAGGAATCTATTGTGAAAGCATTCTCAGGGCTTGTTATTTGAAATATGAAAGAAACTGCTGACGTAGATTAAATGTGTTTTTTTTTTGGGTTAGGCGAGTGGTTTTTATAGTCATTGTGAAGGCGAAACTTGAAATGCAATTGTGTAGTACTTGTAGCGGTGACAGTGTGTTTCCTCTGAGACCATGTGTCAATATAAGCATGCGTCTGACGTCCAATAATCGATGTGTTCCAGTGGCGTTGTTAAATAAACAAACTTTATCCTGAACCTGTTGTACGTTGTGCGCTAGGTTCGCGCTAGGTTCGCGCTAGGTTCGCGCTCGCTCCTACATCCTAGATCAGACTAAATACTGAGTCTTCCAATCAACACCTAACCTAATCAGCATACTTCTTAGACCGACATGTTACACACTTGTACGTCTTAATACTCAAGACGATATGAATATCAATGTTAAATTTGATCTATTCGTTATTACCGAGTGTCAAACTGACAAATTCATTTCTCACTGGAGATCGGGTTGTTCATACCGCCATCACGACACGTCCATTAATCTCAAATCTCAAATCTCAAATCTCAAATCTCAAATCTGATTGTTATAAGTTTTAGGTACGTTGGGGCTTTTTTTCAAACACTGTACATAGCAACAGTAGTGTTAACGGATTACCAATACATAATCCACTTTGACAGTTGTCACTTTAGTCTCGGATTTATCGAGTGGATTACCTGAATATATAAACAGTGGAGCGGGTTGTAGCTCATAAAAGATCCCTTATTCAGTCACACAGTTGACGCATTGAAACAAACTTTTTTTAAATACCTCTTATAATGTACCTACAGTAGTGTGAAGGAGATTACTAATACATTAGCCCGAACAAAAAAAGTTATTCGTTTCCTATTACATGCTGGAAGAATGTAGGGTAAGTAGGTAGAAAAAACATTTTATTTTGCAAAATAATTTTATTTATGGATTTTAAATAGGTGAAAATGTTTCGGACATACGAAAAAAGATTTAGGCTCGGCAGATTTAAATTAGTGTTGTTCGGGTAACCGGAAACAAACACTATTTTATGATACGCCTAATCCACTTCAGTTGTCGCTTTAATCCCAGATTAATCGGGTGGATTAGCTGACTATATATACAAGAAGGGTGCATTGTCAGCGCAATATGAACACGGAAAGGTCTCCAGTGTTCTGTAGGTGTGTGTGTGTGTGTGCGTTGAGCATTCAGTGATTCACCTCGTCTCGTCGATCTCGCAGTCGAATCGTTGATGCGCGGCGATGTCACTGCGAACCAGACGACTACCCGTCTGACGTTCCGCCTGACCGGTTCCGCGAGCCTCTCTCTCACTCGCCACTTGACCCGGATTGGGCGGTGACGTGGAAACTGGCTGGTGTCAACGTGCTGCGTGAATGTGTCGGTCGGTTCTGCTGAATGTCATCTATATATATAACCGTGATTGAATGAATCCATGTCACCAGGTCGGTAGGCATTCTATGTTCACGACGTCCGCTCACAATGACATGTGTTATATAGCGACGGCATAAAGCGTCGTCAGGCTGAGTGGATATTTGGTGTGGTTATTATGACTCATGTTCTACAGAAAGGATTATTGTTTCAATTAAACCGTGCACCGTAAATTGTTTTGATTTGTTGATCACTATAAGGTGTCACACAGTCCAGCTACAGTACCTTGATTGTTACATGGGTTAGTAAATCAAATTATTATCCATATAGTTAAGCCTAAACGAGTTCGTAAATTCCATACGAAGCACATGTGTAATAAAGATATATTTATTTACTATGACACTTGTGACGTCATATTTATGACGTATCGGTTTGTTGACAAGCACGCAAGTAGCAATTTATGACGTCGCGCTTATAACGTTACAGTTTGTTGACTTGCATATTGATCACATTTCAAATAAAAACTGGTGTATTATGCACACTTCGTCGTTTATTAATGATTTATTGTTTGTGGGTAATAAAGAAATTATTACACTCGCGTGTGTGTCGTACTGATTTTACGAAACTCGTGCCAGGATGCATGTATTACTCTCGCTCTCGCTCGGGCAATACAAGAATC
>JAULBR010093152.1:0-12061 GCA_032355825.1 Melanodrymia aurantiaca
ATATTGTCACTACATATTTAGCAACATATTTTGTAATGGGTTACGCAAAATGAAACGGGTTACGCAAAATATTTTGGGGTATCCCATAAATAGGTTGCGCAAAATTTCAATTTTCACAGGCCTGCACTCCCAACATAATGCACACACATACAGTTCCCAGGAACACCTATTTAGAGTAGACTAAACAAGTATGAGATTAAAATGACAGTCACCTAATTCTATTGTAATATTTTGGTTAAGATATCCTTTGTAATTATTAAAATTAAAATGTTCTTGCTTAAAAAATCAATACTAGATTCTGCATATCTAATTTCTTTCTGTATAAGATTACCCGATGTGTTTCTGATCATCCACAAGTTTTTTTAGTTGTGTACATTTCCCAAAATGCATTAGGAAGTCGTAAGAGAAATGACTATAAGCACATCCACAAAGTGGGATGAAACGCCTGTATTGCACCAATGTTTACAACATTACTACTTTAAGTGATAGTTTTGAATACATTTTCCGTTTTTGTTATTTTATTTGATTAGACGTTTCATCAGTTGAGAATAAAGATTCTGGGAGATTGTTACTATTGCGTGTGTGGGTCTCCACACCCTCGGTCTGACCACGCAGTCCTGTCCATCCACACCGGCCTAGCCATGGTGGATGTCATTAAGTAACTTACTCTTTCTCTTACATATATATACACGTTGTCTCAACATTATTCTGTTGCATGTTTGTCATGGGCTATGCTTTATGTTATTACATGTATTCTGGTATACGTGTTGTCTCAATAACATTATGTGGTGTGGCTATGATATGGTTTCTTTTGTTAGAAGTGTAGGTGTATTCACCGATACACCTACACTTTTCAGAGGCGAATAACAACAAAGTATTTTCATAACTCGGCCGAAAGTGGGCGTATAAGTCAGTTATACCTACAGTTATTCGGTGTATCGGTGAATATCCAACAGTTATGGTCGTGGAAACCTCCTCGGCTTCACCTCAGAGACCCCACAACCAAAACTGTAGGATATTCACCGATACACCTCATAAACTGTGGGTATAACTATTATCTATTCTTGGTGTGTAATGAACCAGCTATATAATATTTGCATTGTACTTTTACCTTAAAGACCCTCAATTACCAAATGTTTCCACTATACTGCATCTCCAGACAATAGAAGTCCTTAGAAGAATTCGAACTAGTTAGGTGCATGTTGTGGCTATTTTACTTAATATAATGACATTTTGAAATTTTTGTTCATGTTTATAATCATATAGTAAATGTATGCAATTATGTAGATTAACAAGTACAGTGTTTTCTCTTGTTTATATGCAAATGAATTTGCGTGTAACTAACTTCACTTCTTCATCACATGATCATGCTTTTCATGCCAAAATGGTGAGTGATCCTCTTTTTAAGTTACTTAACTGACTTCGTTACTGCAGGAGAACTGTATGTGCAGTCTTCACTACAAGACGAGCCCAGACTGGAACACTACATGCTGCAAGTGAGAGCATCTGACTTTGGTTCTCCACAGAGGTTCAATGATACAGTGATTCCAGTCCATGTTTCCATGAACCACGCTCCACACCTTGAGGCCCTCATTGAATTTGTCTTGTCAGAAAATGCTATTATTGGTACAAATGTGGGGCAGATACTGGCCACAGATCAAGATATTGATAATGGAGAAGATCAGAAGCTTAAATATTCTATTAATGTCAAAGGTTAATTTAGCAGCTTATTTTTTATCTACTTCTTATACACAATTAAGGCAGTTCTGCAAAGCATGCTGTTTAATTGACTTTAGTTTTCCTTTTTGTTTGATAAAATTATCATAATCTGAAGTATTTAAAGAACGAACTATTTGTCTTTGTAGCACTTATGTATTTGACAGTCAACTCTTACTAATTGCCACATTTTAGTATATTGATAGTGTACTAATATTATCATTTCAAAATTTATATTAATTACAGACCTGTTTACAAGTGAACCGAAAACAACTCTTATCTCTTGCAACATCGGGCAACTTGTGTTCTACACATACCCCAATAAATAAAAATTGAATGTATAAAAAACATTGACTGTACAACAACAAAAAAAGTTCAGTATATTTTTAGTTTGAGATAACTATCAGTTTATTCAGACATGTATATAGTTGGAGATATCAAAACTTTTATAAGTTACAGAGTATGAGATAACAAAGTGTGAATGTATTTTCAATGTAAATCCCACTGATTGACTTGCCTCTCTAACCCTCGTATTATGGAATTGTTGATCCGTACTATTATAATTTTCCAGTGTGCAAATAAAACAATATTGTAAAATTATTATTTTTAAACACATCAGCAGGTCCATTCCATATTGAAAGAGATACTGGCTACATTGTTCTTAACCGCCTTCTGGACCGGGAGACCACGCAGCAGTACAACATTGGTGTGCTTGTTGAAGACACAGGAGCTCCAGTCCTCACAGCTTCTACGACTGTCCGAATCAACATCAGTGATGTTAACGACAGTCCTCCCCACTTCTCACAAGCTCTCTACATAGCACACATTCCTGAAGATGATGCTCAACCACGTGGAAATCAGTCTCTTACACTGGTATGTTGGATATACATGCTGACAAGTGACCTCCCAGTTACTTGTCTGTCAATTTAATGCTGTATTCCACCTGTAAATGATCTCCCTGTTGCAGTTATTTATTTAGAATACATGAATTAAAGGGGATTTGTCACTGGATTTGGCACCAAATATGTAAGACAGCTTGGCATTTATCATTACGTCAATAAATGAAAAAACACTGACATTTTTTATCACGATTGAAGCATAGGCCTATAATAATATATTTATTAAATGTTTGTAGACATCAAAGTTATATACATGTATATATATGTTAGTGGTGTAACAGAACCAATACATTTGGCATCAATTCTGGAACAGATTTTCTTTAAGAGATTTCCATTGTTATGTTACTTACAGACTGAAGAAATTCATGCCACTGATCCTGATCTAAGTGGTGACAATGTAACGTACAGCCTGACCGGGGAAGGCAGTGATCTGTTTTACATAGACCCAGTGACGGCAATAATCACACAGTTAATTCCAGGAAGCTTGGACACGGAACTTCAGTCACAGTATAACCTTACAGTAAGTGTGCAGTACTGCTGTTTATAACAGTGTTCGATTGTTTTTTCTACGAGCTTCACTCCTATTTGTTTTCTCACTGTACATGTAGGCCTACTCAGTTTCAGACTTTTTTACTTTTTCAGCTAAATGCTGCCGATGATCTTTGGTCAAGTGAAGCAACTTTAATCATTAATGTGGATGACATCAATGATCACTCCCCAGTGTTTCTCAGCAACTTATCATTTACAGTAGATCCTGCAACTAAGGTAGACACCATCATTGGGTGGCTCAATGCCAGTGATGAGGACCATTCATTGGCTAATTCACAACTGACATATTATTTGATCAGCGGAGGACTTGACAAATTTAGCATCAATTATAAATCAGGTTTGACATTACTATTTTAATTGACACACATATTTTGAAAAAGAAATTGGTGGCATTGAATTGATGAACTGAACAGATCCTAATTTATTTTGTTATTCAACTATCTCATGTCATTTGGAACTTGGGATTGTTGGTGGTCTACTAGACCAAATATATTTATATTTTATTTTATTAGGGTTAATTAAGAAACTTGATCTGTCTAGAAACATATATTGGTAAGTAGGCTTTATTGAAATATATAGTTATTCAATATGTTTCATTGCCAGAATCAAATGGACTCAACAAACATTGATACATTTATTTATCGTAATGCAATTTGAAATGTTAAGACAGAACTATTGTGCCTCCATGTATTTTTATACTAATATTATAAACATTTTAATACATTACAGGTGCAATACGAGTGCAGACATCTCTGACCACCGACCCTAGCTGGGACAAGTACTTACTGAAGGTACACGCTGTTGATGCGGGAAGTCCTCAGAGAACTGCAGAATTAACTGTGCCCGTTACAGTCCCCCTGGAGAAGCCTGACACTGTAGAGATTGTTGAGTTTCAAGTAGAAGAAGGTGTAGATGTTGGAACTGAGATTGGTAATATTACTGTCACTGAAGATGGAGATGTCCACAAGTACAGATACCAAATCCCACAGAGAAATGCAGGTCAGGGTCAATTTAGCTTAAAACACAAGTAGGTTATTATGTTAACTTTTTGTCAGACTTTAATGTCCATATTAAAAACTTTCTCATGTTTATCCACTCGTCACATAAAAAAGACATCATAGGGCGATCTATGGAGGATTAGATTCAGATATATATAAATGTATTTCTTTGATTTCTTTGGTCTAAAGATGGGGTCCAATAGAGGAAATTTAAAAAATGGGTCACGTTAGGCAGCATGAGTGAAAGCGAGGAAGCCTGCCTTTCTAAAACCCTGTTTGTCATATACATTTCAAATTATACAATAAAAAATCATAATTCTATATACAGTGTAGGGTATCGGAGCTTAATGAGAAATTTTATGAACTCTCTTGAAGTTTCTGTATTTGCTCAGTGGCGTTAATACATCTGTAGGCCTACTTTAATTATTTGTTCAGTTATTTAGTCATAATATGTCATAATTGATCCAGTAGTCTTATAATTAATACTTATAGAATATTTTTTTATCAAAATATTGTTTTACTTTGTTATAGGTGGAAAGAAGCTTCCATTTGTTGTGGAGAGGAAAGTGGGAATTATTAAAACATTGTCATTAATTGACAGAGAAGAATTGTCAGTATATAACTTTAATGTTGCTGTCACAGACAAACAAAATCCTGATGTTAACTATACCGTAAATGTCATAATCACTGTTCTTGATGTGAATGACAACCCACCTGAATTCACAACAGATATTTACACCGCTCACTTGACAGAAGATGATGCTATGCCTGGTGAAGCAAGACTTCTAAATACTGTATGTTTATCATTATCCATTGTCACTTTTATTTTATTTTTATGAATTGCTGTTTTATAGTTGATATGGTTTAGTCCAACAACATTTGAAACATGAATTTTGATCATATAATTATTCCTCAGCTAATCTTGCATGAGGACTTTTGTGGATAATTCTATAACAGACATACGCTGTAATGTGGCATAGCAATAATCAAAGTTATAGAAATTCCTTATTTTTACATTGTTATGGTCTTGGATAAATTTTTCCATTTTTGCTAAGTAGTCTTACATATACTTTTGTCAATTATTTGATTAATTCTTAATGAGATTTTAGAATTAACACTAAAATTTTGGTTGATGTTTTTACAAAAATACTAATATTATCTGCATAAATTGTTTTAAAAACTTATTATTCAGGTTCCAACATTACAAGCCATTGATCCTGATACATTTGGATTCACTGTAACATACAGTATGACAGGTAATGGCAGTGAACTGTTTCTCATTGATCCAGACACAGCAATTATTAAGCAAAAAGTCCCGGGAAGTTTGGACAGTGAACAAGACCAACAATACAATATAACTGTGAGTTTCTTGACCACTCATTCCAACTTGGGTGCAATCTTTGAAATCAGATCTATAGTTGCTTGATAGGATATAGTTCAAAACCATGAAATAGGGTGCTTCAACATTCAGTGTATATAAAAGCCTCAATACTGCGATTGGATAGTAATCTACTTCCCCAGTTATTCACTGACCTGATGTTTTATGATACAGCTCATAACATAATGCAAGCCAACTGGTATCTTTTAAAGTTCCATACTTGACTAACTTTTCTGTGCTCAACATATTTGTGCAGGTATCACAATTTATTAGGTTAACGATATCTCCTGCAAAAGCCTTTAATGGAAGAAAATAATTAATCTAATCAAATTTATTGCTGGTCTATTACTTTCAAAATTTAGCTCTTCATTCACTCACCTAAAAGAAATGGAGAATTCTCTTTTCTTTCTATTACTCGTTGATTTATTTTGGGCAGATTATTGCATCTGATGGATCTCGCACTAGCAATGCCACTCTTCAAGTTTTTGTCATGGATCAAAATGACAATTCTCCAGTTGTAGAGAAATCTGAGAAGATTGTTGTGGATCCCAATACACTAGCTGGAACCGTAATAGGTCTGGTTAATGGATCTGATTCAGATGTTACAGACATGAACAATCGTATCAGTTATTACCTCATCAGAGGTGGGCTTGATAGGTTTGCTGTTGACGAAGCAACTGGTGAGTAAGCTCGGGATATATTGAGTCAGTTGTCAGTCCATAATTATTATTAAATTTATTTTAAGCATGCCTAGAATAAACTGAACTCTTAAAAAGTTGACATCTGTTACAGTAGTCTGTTCCAACAATTAAACATGTTAGTAAGCATGCCTAGAATCAATGGAGCTCCTAAAATTTGGCATTTAATGTGTTAGCAAGCATGCCTTTAAGAATAAAACATTAATCAGGGGTCCTAGAATTTTGTTTAATTGACTTGCCCAATTTTAGCAATTGATAAAATAAAATCCAATAAAAGAAAGCTGTTGATAGATAATTAAAATTGTATGTGATATTTTCTTTGTCAATTTAAGCTTGTCACAGTTGGTTAGGTAGAATACAGTGGCACGATGCCCAACAGTATTTGTTTCGTGGCCCGAGTCAGAAAAACACTGGCCTCGGGAATACTGGAAACTACCATGTATATCTGTAGCAAGTTTGTGCTTGTGCTTTTCAGGTACAATCGAAGTCCTGTCCTCACTTTTGGATGAACCGAAAAGGGATGAGTACAACCTCACCATAAAGGCACTTGATTCAGGGTTTCCCCAGCATTCAACTACAGCAACAATCCAAATTAACGTTCCTCTTAATTACCCACCAACGGTAATTGAGGTGTTCAATTTTAATGCCACAGAGAATGTTCCACTTGAAACCAGGATAGGTCAGGTTGTTGCAGGAGACAAAAATATTGATAAAGGAGAGGATGATGAACTTCACTACTCTATTAGTGGATCGGATAAAACAGGTGATTGTGTGTTCCTCAACGTTCATTCATGTTCTTCTTAATAACTCCGATTCTGCTCAGTAACATTAAAATCCAGACAATTTTTATGTACCGGTACCGGTAACCATTACTTTCGGGATTACCAATTTTTCATTGTACTACAATATTAAATATGTAATATAAAATGATTCTAAATGGATTTGTTTTTATAACAATAGTTACTGTTTGCTCCAATTTTAACATAACTGTTATTCTTTTGTTATTGGAAATTTCTGAATGACTGTGGTATAGTGACCTCTCACTTTGTAACAGGAATTTCTCAATTGTTTGTTTACTTCAAGGCAACCAGCTTCCATTTAGCATCAACAAGACAACTGGAGTCATTGTCACTTCAAGTGGAGTAGACAGGGAATCAGAATCTATGCATTCTTTCACTGTGTTTATCACAGATAGCAAGACTCCGGTATACAGATCATCAACACAGGTTGTTGTTGCTGTAACTGATGTCAATGATAATCCTCCTCAGTTTGTTGCCACATCGTTCAAAGCCACTGCAATTGAAGACAATGCCAATCCAGACCAGTCTAAGCCCATTCTTGTGGTAAGTCACATATCTTCATTGTATTGTTTATACTGTATTGATACATCTTATTGCTAAATACATGTTAATCTACATTTTTAAAGTTACAGAATTTGCAATGACCGTCTGAAAATATAACTGATGTTGTTTGAATTCTAAAAAAAACTAGAATTAAATTTTTAATGTTTAAAAAATTATTGTTTGAAGGACATTAATTTTATTTTTAGTACTTGATATTAGAACTGGTTACTATTATCGAAAACACCAGAACAGATACTTTATATACATATTTTTGTTGTTTATTTAATGTTACTATTGTCTTAAATCTGTTATAATTCTTTGATTATTAACCACTTTTGCCAAAACATTTTTTCAGTTTCCAGAAGTTCTTCACACAGATGTTGACTCTTTACTGAGTCCTGTAACGTTCAGCCTTGAAGGAAATGGGAGTGACCTGTTTGACCTGAATCCCAAGACAGGAGAACTCAAGCAAAGAACAGTTGGCAGTCTTGATAGTGAAGTAGAGTCAGAGTATAACATGACCGTAAGTATTTCAGTCAGTGAGAGACAGAGAATTCCAACTTTGTATGTTTAATAAATTCTAACTTTGTAGTTCTTCCGTGTTTCTCAGATTTCTAGTTTTTACATTGTTAAACAATCAGTAGATTTATAAACTAAAGACCCTCACTCAGTGATTTTGGTACCAAACATTTCCACTCTGCTGTGGCTGCAGACAATAGGATTCACCTTAGAAGTGTTCGAACTCAGCGCTTGCATGTTTTGTCGAGGTATTCATACGACATGTAACAAGCAAGTTTATGTAATATAACAATGTTTATGTTTAGAATCCTATAATATAAAGGTATGCAATTATCTAGGTAAACATGGACTGTGTTTTCTTTCCTACTAATATACAGTTTATTTTCATACAACTCACTTCATGACATGTCAGTGAATCACTGCAACACTAATGCTTATACACTGTATATGGATTTATAAAAATGTATCTTTGTTATAAATGGAGCTTAATTTATGGCAACCATTACTGATGTAATTTTTCAGATCACTGTTACTGATGGCATGTTTGAGAGTAAAGTCCCATTCATTGTCAGTGTGGAAGATGTGAATGACAACTCTCCAATATTTTCCGATGACTACAATTTCAACATCAGTTCTGACACTGCAATCAGTTCTGTTGTTGGCCAAGTTACTGCTAATGATGGAGATATTTCAGAGGCTAACAATGTCATTAGCTATTTTCTAATTGGAGGAGGACTTGATAAATTTACCATTGATCGAGAAACTGGTAAAGTTTTATGTCCTTACAATATATTTTTATTCTTTATATAAAAAATTGAGTATATATCATCCCTATCACATGCAAATTTCTGAACTAAAAAATGCAGCTTTTTACAGAAAAAATTACAAATTTAATCAAATATAATTATGCAGTGAAATTGATTTAATTATAATTTGAAAAAAATCTTGAACAAAACAGTCGTAGGCTACCTTCCCTTAGATGAAACTGTTTAATATTCATTGTACATACCCGGTAACAATATACATTTGTATTTTTATCTGTAAATTTGTCTTCATATTTTGTAAACTTGACACACAATTTTTATGTCAAATAACATTGATATATTTGAGCAAGCCATTCACCAAAAGTCTCAACTCCAAACCGCCGAACCTGTCATCGTTTCAGTTGAGAATAGACACTAAAGCAACATATATGCAGTATATCGGCTTTTACATGTCATGTCTTGTCATTCAAGCATTATGTATTATATTGTGGAATGGTTTTTTAGGCAGTATTAGGTTGATGTCTTCATTAACCAAGAAACCAAATCAAGACGTTTACCACCTGAACATTATGGCATCTGATTCCGGGAATCCCCGGTTGAGTGTAGAGACTATCGTCAATGTGACTGTTCCTCTGAACTTCGCACCGGAACTGAACGTGGAGTATGTTTTTGAGATTCTGGAGAATGTAACTTCCGGTGACACTGTCGGTGAGGTGGAGGCCAGAGATCAGGGCGGAACTGATAAACTCAAATTCTTTATTAGTGAAAGAGATAAATCAGGTATTTGAAGATAATTCTAGTGGATTCATGTTTTTATCCTGCAATCTATCTATTGTTATATATATGACTTGACCATAATAATAACATAGTATGGATAGGCTATCTTAAATTTTTACTTTACAAATATAGATTCTTGGATTGTCTTTGAGTTTGTGTGTTTCAGTGATTAGAGCATCTGTCTGAGCTGTGGGAGGTTGAAGGATCGATCCTAAACTTTTTTATATTTTGATTTATGTTAAAAATTAAGTAATAGGCCTATATGTATATTCAAGTAACCACCATTCTGACATAAAAGTTATAATATAATTTATCTTACCATATTATTGATTACTGAATATATCATTAAGTTTTAAATAAATTCTTTTAACAGGTATTCCTTTTAAAATGGACTTAAACACTGGAATAATAGCAGTGTCTGCAGACCTTGATCGGGAAGTGAAAGACCAGTACACATTTCAGATATTTGTAACAGATAGTGGACAGCCTGTTTTAACATCGTCGTCGACAGTCACAGTTAATGTGCTGGATGTGAATGACAACCCTCCACAGTTGACATCCAGTCTGTACACAGCTCACGTGAATGAAGATGATGCAGAGTATTTAGATGTTCAGACACTGAGGCTTGTACGTCTTCAACTCAGTTTGTATTTCTATGTCACATTAATTTTTGGTAAATTTCAAAATGTCTATCAATTTTTAGTGAATTGTGAATTTTGTTTAGTTATTGTTTTCTATAATATCTATTGAGTAGCAATCATACTTAATCAATGGATATAAGAAAAAGTTTTATTAAATTTTAAGATTTGTTTTACAGGTTTTATTATTTGAAGCATATTAATACGTGTATTTGTATACACTGTAGGTTAGTATTATTATTTCAAGTATATTATGTCTGCATATTATGATTTATATAAAATATGTCATATATATCGCAATATTACATATTTTATCATAAGTTCATCATAACATTCCAGCTCTCTATATTGTTATGTCCAAACTTTTAAAGATGATTTAGTTTCATGTTTCTATTGACAGGAGCCATCACTTGCTGTAATAGACAAGGATGCTAGTGAGTTGCCAGTTTATTACAGCATCAGTGGTGCTGGGAGCGAGTTGTTTCAAATTGATGCCAACACTGGCGTCATTCGACAAGCCGAACCAGGAAACCTAGATGCTGAAACACAGTCCTTCTATAATATTACTGTGAGATTTTATTCCTTACATTATAAATTTGCAGTGGAACTTGAACATTTAGTCAACACAAATGTTTTAATATTTGGAAATGGTATAATTATAATGTATGACAAAGTTTATTCTGTCAAACTATTGTTCTGTGTACATGTCTCACTTCATTGTTAGACTTATCTCCTCAGCTAGATAATCACATCTCAATTATCACTAAATGTCATATGAATTGTATTATAAAACACCTAATGTAATATGGACATTTTAAAATATTTTTTTGATTGACACCCGTTTTTTTCTGTCTTAAAACATGCTTGCAATATTTTTATCTGAACTTATTTTGAGTACTTGTTTCACATTTTAAATATTTAATTCTTGATTGAAAGTGCATATTGAATAGGTCATAGCTTTGTTCAACCTGAAATGTGTGTTTTCATTATTTTTTAGATTATTACATCCGACAACTTTCTTTCATCCGAGTCTAGTGTTTCCATTTTTGTTGATGATATGAATGATAATTCACCAGTGTTTAGCCATGACCTTGCTCTTGACCTCAATCCTGAGACAAAGATAGATACAGTTCTTGGTCAGATCAAAGCAGATGACCACGACTTGACATTGGTCAACAATGACATAACATATTACCTTTTGAGTGGAGGACTAGATAAGTTCAGCATAAACCAAAAGACCGGTAATTCAAGTTTTGTAACATTAATCAAATGATGGAATCGATTACTTCTATTATTTTGTTTTAAGAATATAGTTGCATGAAGCCTTCAGTAGTAATTGTTAACTCATAGCTGTCAAATAATAAGACAAACCTCCAGATGCTGTGGAGAATAGCAAAAAGAGGGAAGTGTTGCCACAAGAAAGTGGGGGGCACACATGTCAAATTTTAAAAATTATATAGTAAAAAACCATATAATAGCCAAAATGAGGTAGGGGCTTGGTCCCTTATAATCTGTGGTCCATGGAGGAATCATAAATATTTGGTGCTGTTGTACTGCTAGTTAGCTCTTTCTTTTGGACTCTTCATTTGTATATAATTATAGATCCATTCATTATTAGCATTCAATAGTATAGACTGATTTGTAATCTTTGCTAATGAAAAGGGGCAAGTTGCATTATACTTTATGCAGGGTGTGCACTTTAAGTACATAAGTACATATAATGTGGTAATGGACAATCGGTACATATTTGTATAATAAGGCATATATTTTTAAAAACAGGTA
>JAULBR010093163.1:0-12060 GCA_032355825.1 Melanodrymia aurantiaca
TAGGCCATCGGCCCATGTACAACCAATAATGGTAACAATACAATTGTATACAAATGATGGACAGGAGTTATAACATGAGTGGAAGTATACCTACCCATTGAGCCTTGCGGAGCACTCACTCTGGGTTGGAGTCGGTACTGGGATTAAAAATCCCATATACCTCTAATGGAGTTCGAGCCCAGTACCTACGAGTTTTAAGCAGGAGTGTTAACCACGGAGGCCAATTTGTCGCAACTTTATAAACCGTCTTTCTGTATCTATGACTCTATACATTATTATTATGTACATGTAGTTGCATATAATAGTGTATGATGTTCAGAGATTTATGTTAATATTTCCTCTCTAGTACATATAGGTCATAATATAAAACGCAATACCAAAGCTCGCGGAATATTTCCCAGTGGACTACATATTATTATTAATTGTATTAAATATTAATAATAATTCAACCTAATAACCCTGAACACAAACATGAGCATACTGTAAATCAGAGTCGAGTGGTTATGGATTAGTATTAATGCTATTGAACCAAGAAGGTAAACTAAAAAAACTGATATGCCCCAAATCAACCATTACCCGTTAATAACCTATATCCGAATAAAACAGCTCCGGTAGATAAATACTATAGTTTGAACAGGCGAGATCAATGCACTTATGAGCTATCGATATGAGACAAATGAGGGTTATTGTCTATCTGTTACAGGACAGATCAGAATTGTATTATTATATTACGCTCGGGATGTTCAGCAACTGCTTATATAACGTATAACCGGACATTTTCGTGGTTTTAAATTTTCGTGGTTTAGGCATTGAAAACATTTCGAGGTTTCATATTTGGCCAATTTGGTTTGAGAGGTATTATATAAACAAGATTTATGTAAAATTACATCATAGTGACCAAGTAATGGCTCAACCAAAAAAAAAGTTAAACAGAATTAAATAACTGAAATAATAGTGAACAATAATTATATATTTTACATTGTCTTTAGTTCTATACATAATGCACACTCACGAATACATTGCCCGAGAGAGGATACCAAACTTATAATGCACAGAGCTAAGATTGCTGGGAAGCGACTATGACGTTATTGCTTGGTCACATGACTATACAAAGTACCCAATTCAATATAGAACATAGTATAGGTGGTTTGAAGAATGAGAATATTTAATATACATGTGTACATGCATTTCATAATATAACAATAACATAATATACATGTGTGTATACATCATATACATAATATACATGTATTACTAATAATTAGTAAAAGTAAAAGTAATTTAAATACAGAATAAATATACATGTAGGCCCTATAACACATTTTGCAAGTTTCTGTACAGTATTCGTTAGTTAGTTATAGGAATAGGACTATTTAATAGATTAAAATGCCTATGTAACATAGTATAAATGTTCAAATGAAGTTAAAACACGCTGTCCTGGATACGTAATTCAGGAGTCCGTGTTGCCTAGCTACCAATGCCATGGTGTCAGGGATAAAAGCTAAACGTGCCTATCTTGAAATGGTTCAAGCATGTTGTCCTGGGTAAGCAATCCAGAAAGCTGGGTTGTCTATCCAGGACAGAAGTGGGATGGGGGAGGGGTCTATGGATTTACAAATAAATTAGTCATGAAAAATTATTATTTAATAATAAACACGTAAATAGGTTATAACTGACAAACTAACTAGTATTTAAAATGTGTTTGGAGTCGTCGATCTGAATATAGAGGTAAATAGCCTATTCCGAACTGGCAGTGATTTAATGCAAATGCAGGTGTTGTTAATACTATAGTGGTGTTCCGGTTAGCTAAAATAAGTCTTGTTAGCTATGTACATCAAACTACAAATTAATCGATTACATTTTTTTAATAATCGATTATAAACGATTAAAAAGAAATCAAACTAAATAAACATTCTGGGTCTGACGTCAGTAAAGTTACGATTTATATTTACAACTCGTTGTAACAGAATGACAGATGTGTTTTGCTACCAATACACATAAACATAAAGCACTATGGATGTGTATATCAACTCAATTACATAACACAATACATGTAGTTAGCTGTTATTTATTATGTGTTTTTCAATGATAGTTATTTAGATGCGGAACAAACAATACAATCAAAATAGCGGGGCAATATGTAATGTACCTAAACGTTATTGATATATTTAGTATTGAAATAATCGAAGATTGTTTGGTTAAACTACCAATTAATCGATTACAATTTAATAATCGATTATAAACAATAATAACAAACATTTGTAAATGTATGTCAAATGAACATGAGAACTTGGCACAACATGTAGAAGTGACGGTATAAAATAAAATAATATAATTATTATTGTACACTAGTGTATGAACCTTGAAGAAAAGGACTGACAATTCCAAACAAAAACAATGTCCATTGTGCTGTAGGAAGAAAGTAAGTTTTGTGAATAAATGTTTTCAAATTGTGACTACATGTACATTAAAACATGTATGCATTTAAAACATTTGATGCAAGATTAAGGGCAATGCAATTGAAGGGCTCAGACTGCTAAAAGGGGAATAAGTGACATTTTGTACGTTTTGAGAAAAATGCCAAAAAGTAACACTTATACCCGTTTTAGATCTGATAGGAGGAAACATAAAATGCTAATTTTAACAGTTTAACGTCATAATACATATTGGTGTGTACGTTTAACATGTGCGGAATGAATTGATGTGTACCTTTAATAGAAAGTTTGTGTTTTCACCAAAATGCTACTTATACCCTTTTTAGCACTGAGCCCTTCAATTTGCCTTCTATCAGAACAGATTCTATTAAACTAGTTTTACTCCTTGCAGTTGTCTTTGATATTGGAAGAATAAAAATTATTGAATACAAAAAAGTCTACCAGTTTTAAGATGAATTCTACCATATACATGTACGTGTGCGCATCTAATTCTATTTGTAACATGTTTCTGGCTATTTATTTCTATTTCTAAAAGTTAACATTTACTTACAGTTTTATTTATACATGTACTATCAATGTATCTATAACCCATGCGTTTTCAGTAGATAATTAATAGGGTCCCTTGACCTTTGTATAATAATGTTGTACGATGCAAATTGTTTTAAAAAGAACGTAAGCACATATAAAACTATAACAATTTGGATGACCAGAAGCACATATTTTATATGATATGCACGTGTTATCTTGCACTAGTCAACGTCATGAAAGTTCGACTGTTTGTCTATATATTTACATGAGTAAATAGAATGAATTATTTGAAGTCTTGTACATATTAATATTAAGTTTGGATCAAATTGGAAAGTTTTAAATTCATGTTAAATAAAATTATTAAACTCAAAATATATTTACATATGTACAATAATTGCGAGTGCGAGGAGCATTGACGATTAAAACTCAAACGAAAAGCTACAGATATACACATGTAACTTGAATAAAACTCAAACGAAAAGCTACAGATACACATATTATGTGACTTGAATAAAACTTAAACGAAAAGCTACAGATACACATATTATGTAACTTGAATAAAACTCAAACGAAAAGCTACAGATACACATATTATGTAACTTGAATAAAACTTAAACGAAAAGCTACAGATGCACATATTATGTAACTTGAATAAAACTCAAACGAAAAGCTACAGATACACTGTGACACATGTAACTTGAATAAAACTCAAACGAAAAGCTACAGATACACACATGTAACTTGAATAAAACTCAAACGAAAAGCTACAGATACACATATTATGTAACTTGAATAAAACTCAAACGAAAAGGTATAGATACACACATCTAACTTGAATAAAACTTAACCGAAAAACTGTACAGGTACACATGTGTAACTTAGAAAAAAACTTAAACGTAAAACCTACAAGTATACATGTAACTTGGAAACAACTTAAACGTAAAACCTACAAGTACACATGCATATGTAACTTGGAAAAAACTTAAACGTAAAACCTACAAGTACACACATGAACGAAACACCACAGATACACACTTTAACTGCAATCGAAGTATATAACGTTGGATAAATAATACATCAGAAGTTTCCGACCGTTATATTAAATATTTACAATCATGTCATGTTGTACTATTATACCCGGTACGTTGTTTTAAAGCAATGAAATGGCACTAATCAAATATATAACACAACAAGCTTTCGATGCCATCCTACATCATACCCGAAAAAAACACTGTGTTAGCATTTTAAAGGTACAGTCCGGGGTTTTAAGACGAGTGCCACCGTACTTACGCATCTAATGCTCTTTGTAACATATTTCTGGCTAATAGAGCATTTTTATTATTAAAATGAACTTAAAATTTTGCGTATACTTCGTGGCGCAACATTTGTAGTATGTTTTTCATAGATAACTTTAGTTTCGTTTAATGTAGAGAAAAAAAAGGTAAACATTTTTGAAAATACAAAAAAGTCCTATTTTTGTGTCCAAATTATATAACTTTAAGTTAACAAATAAAAATATTTTAATGCAAATACATAAAAATATCTTCAGAAAAATATATCGTCTGCCATTGAAAATGGCGGATTTTTCTGAAGAATTTTTTTGTAGGTATTTGCATTAAAATATTTTTATTTGTTAACCTAAAGTTATATAATTTGCGCACAAAAAATAGGACTTTTTTTTATTTAGTTTTAAAAATGTTTACCATTTTTTCTCTACGTTAAATGAAACTAAAGTTATCTACGAAAAACATACTACAAATGTTGTGACACGAAGTATATGCATTGTGGCTTTGAACCAGATGCGCTAACCACTGTGGTACGGAGTATGGTTTTCAGTTTAGTTTCTGTTTGATAAACAATCATTGTGGTATTTCCTTTGGCAAGTTTTTGTACTTGTTTTTTGTTTAGGTTTCGCACCAGGACAATCCGAATTTCGAACCAGTTGTCGAGGCATTGCGAAAGGTAACATCTCGTGGTAGGTAGATAAGTAAAACGGTGCATTGTAATAATTATAAACCCCATTAAACAATGCAGTCGTTTATTTCAAGTTGGCTAAACGTAAATGCGCAATGTTGATGTAAGGTAAATCCTAGCACCAAAGAAACAATCGGACATTAATCTATTAGGTCTGGCAACCAAATTATTATATAATCATCGCACTTAAACAGTCCGAATATCAAATTATCATAATTCTACTCATCGTCCAAATTTACATTACTTCAATCATTGTAAGCCGATGAGTCAATCAGTTACCATTCCCACATATCACGGCCGACATTTTTTCTTTTAGATCTAAAGTCAATACTTCGTCTTTAACCCTGGCTTCCCCATGGGTACAGCCTCAGCATTGGGTCCCGACCTTTGATGGCGAACTGTGCCCATGGGGAGGGGTACCTGAAATTTAAGTGGACAGGGGAATCCTCACCAAAACCCTGACTGACTGATTGAACCAAAACATAGCGCGTGCCAGAACGTTAACAATATAAAAAAATACCAACAATAATGAGCACAAGTGGGATTCGAACCTACTGCACCGATTGACATGGCCCTTGACAGTCAAATACCATAACCAATCGGCCAAACCAGTCATCAAAGAATATCTCCATAATATGGAAGTTCATGATGGCATTCGTCTTAAAACTAGGTACTGTGGCTCTTATTTGTTACAATCTCTTTATAATTTGTTACCCCTTTCTTACCATCTTCTCATTTTCTATTTTCAGGTCAAAGCCATGGTGTCGCCAATTTTATTTTAGATTCAGTAATTCCAAAAGACAGGACAAAGTTCTTCCGCTACAGAGGCAGCCTGACTACTCCGCCTTGTTATGAGAGTGTCATCTGGACAATATTCGCCGAACCAGAGAAGATATCCATTCGACAGGTTACTATCTTGTTTTATATGCTTCAATGTTGCACCTCAGGCTTAGACTAGGGTGCACATATCCACCAAAGGTTCATGCACCAGCCCACAATGGGCACAGTCCGCTACCGAAAACAAATACACAGTTTGAAGGCTGTGTCGAGTGCAGCAGATGTTAGACATGTATTTTCATCACGTTATATACAGAGTGACAATCACAGTCCCGAGTTTTAAGACGGATGCAAGTTTGTTTTATTTAACGACGTCACACATCGATTATAAATCAGCGGTTATTGAACGTCAGACGCATGGTTATATTGACACATGGTCACAGAGGAAACCCGCTGACGCCGCTTCATGAGCTGCTCTTACCCAAAAACAGCAAGGGGTCTTTTATGTGCACTATCCCATAGACAAAATAGCACACAACACGGAATTTGATAAACTAGACGTGTTATAGTAGCTTAATGTGCACTTTTGCCTAAAATCATTTTTCAAGTGCCAGACAAAAGACCAAGGACCATGTTAAGCTACTACAAACGCATTGGATATACATGTACATTATTGAAAGCAATAAAATGTAACAATAAAAAGTACACCATTAGCCAGAAATATGTTACAAGTAGTATTATCTGTATGAGCACGGTGGCATTCGTCTTAAAACTATGTCTTTAAGAATGCAGTTAAGAATTAGCTAGAAAATTGTCCACCATTGAATTAATCACGAACTTAAACGTATTTCTATATAAGACTACTTAAATGAATTCTCAGGCAAGGCTTTTAGACCTACGCACGTTTAACAATACCATTTTAACATTATTGCCAAATAACAACTATAATACATGTACATGTATTGTGTTAATGATTATTATGGTAAAATACCGTCCTGTAACTTACAGCAATGACGTGGCCATGTTTTCCTGTTACTGCTTGTCGCATTGCAAGTCACGTGATATTTGTAAGCCATTCTACGTAATATTAGTCCTTTAAATGAAGATTATCATTAAATTGTTTTTTAACAACATCCCAGAACGAAAAAATACATCGGCAATTGGGTGTCAATATATGTTATACATGACATAAACGAAGATTACTGAAGTATGTCTGTTCCTTTCAGTTGCGGTATTTGCGATATTTGATGGAACACGATCATGATGAGATCGACCAGCACAGTAACCATTCGAGTAACGGCAACCAAGTTAACTACGTGGTGGATAATTTCCGTCCTATACAGCCCTTGAATGGAAGGAAAGTATCTTGTAGCTTTGAGACATCATCTGACCGTGCCGATCCCCAACCTATATCTAACACGAGATCACCATCATTGCATACAGAAGCCCTTCGAAACGCAGCAAACAGAAATATTGAATCTTCGAGATCCGGAATCTACCAACCATTCAATCCGCCAAATATTGCCAACAACAGGATGGCCGTTCGGGTCGCAGGAAGACATGACAATTATAGATCAAAATTAATACCGCAGTCAGCTGCGTCATCACAAACTGGTTCTCGTACTGTGACTGGTAACAAGGGTAATAATTACGATCCGTTAACTGCATTGAAAGACACCGCTGGTACGCTAACACAGATGACCAGCAACGAAAAGATCTCCATCCTCTCTGGCGCCAACCAAGTTCCATTACACTCGCAAGACATGCAGAACTCGGCAGATTCGAAAGCGCAGTCTCAGCGTCATGTGCACACAGTGTCAGAGCAGTTTACCGACATCAAGCTTCAGACAGCGGACACAATGCATGATCCGAAAGCCAGAGGCGTGCTTAGTAATGTTCGGGAACAAACAACAACTAAACCAGTAACACGTGTTCCACTTACAATTGCAACAATGCCCACAAGGGCAAGACAAGTATACCACAGACCTAGCCTGAGATACAACAGACCAACTCAACTCCTCAATGGTCAAGCGTCTTCAATAATGAGGTCTCCGCTACCAAAACCAGCCTATCAACAACGGCAACAGAGGTATCACAGACCAACCTATCAACGGCAACAAACATATCATAGACCTAGCCTGAGGTATAACCGACCCACACAACTCCTAAACGGTCAGGCAGCTCCGGTCAGGATGTTGTCATCATCGAGAGCACCGCACCAACGGCAACAAAGCAGACAGCAGACGTGGCATCGACATCTACGTCGGATGGGTCAATTAATTTACAGACCGCCAGTGACGACCACGACACCGGAGCCATTTGTGTACCTTCAGCCTGTTCAACGACCAATACGATTAAACAAGCCGACATACTACAACTACTACAACACGAATGGATATGGACCTTCTGGATTTGGTGTGGACATGGCCCAGTTTGGGGATTATAGGAGAAGACGAAGGCGCAGTTTGATAAACTATTTTTTTAACAAGAGAAAACGAAACCATTGAAAGAAAGAGAATTGGGTTTAACAGACTTGTCAATTCTTTTCTGTTGTATATTTGGCGGACATAGAGTTTGAGAGTAATTTATTGTTAGTAACATATTGCAGCTATGATTTCCGCCAAACTTAGAATAACTGGAATGTGGTTCAATAGGTATCTAGTTCCCAGTGGATAATGTTCCGATTAATCACGCTGAGAATATGGTATAATTGTCACATGGTGGAGAGTTTGTACTACGGTTCATGACACGCAAATAATCACAATGCGAACCGCAATGCGAGCTCGTAGTTAAGAACACGGTGTTAGTGAGACTGAGAGACATGGTTCGGCACTTGCCTGTGCGAGAGTTCGTAGTCAATAACACTCTGTTAATCATATTGCCAGTAACATGAGTCAACACTCACATTTACCGAGGGCTCGTATGACTATAATGCTAGTGACATGGTTCAACCTTCGTCCATGAGAGACAGCTCCTAGTTAATAACACTCTGTTAATCATATTGCTAGTAACATGGGTCAACACTCACATCTGCTAGGGCTCCTAATTAAAACACTTGGTTGACCATAACATTATTGCGAATGTCATAGTTCAACAATTGCCTCGGAGAGCTTGCAGTTAATAACACTCGGTTAATCATACCGCGAGTATAACATGGTTCAACACTCGCCCTTGGGAGAGCCCATAGTTAAGAACACTCTGTTAACCACACTACAAAAGCATGGCATGCCCCAGAGAGAGCTCGTATAGTTAATAACACTCTGTTAATCATATTGCTAATAGCATGGTTCAACACTCACATCTACCGATGGCTCGTAGTTAAAACACTTTGTTGACTATAATGCGAATGACATGGTCCATAATCGTGCATATAACACTGTTAATAATAATTATTGCGAGTAATACCCCTGTCACACTCTACTGCGATCACGCTGACGCTTCCACTGCGACCTGTCCTGCGTTCAATAGCGCGAGCGTTTTGCTACCGACAAAAACAATTTGACTGGTACCGATCGTGTCAAAACGTTTTGCGTCGGTAGCAAAACGCCCGCGCTATTGAACGCAGGACAAGTCGCAGTGGGAGCGCCAGCGTGATCGCTGTAGAGTGTGACATGGGTATTACGTAGTTCAACACTCGCCTATCTCGGAGACCTCGTAGTTAATAACACTTGTTTAATCACACTGCAAGAACATGTTTTAACTACTCGCTTATGAGACAGTTTGTAGTCAATTACACACGGTGACACGGTTTGGTTTTACAAATCAAGTTGTCTGGCAAAAGCATGATTTAAAGCTCGTTTTGGGTCGAAAAACATTGTTTCAATCATATATAGTATATAAGCATCGGCAGTTCAGTATCCATTTGACAATATAGGCTGAACAAATCATTATAACATAACAAGTTGAAAATATAGTATATTTTAAAGGTACAGTCCCAAGTTTGAAGACGAGTGCCACCAAACTTACGCATCTAATGCTATTTGTAACATATTTCTGGCTAATACAGCATTTTTATTACTAAAATTAACATTTATTTCCGTTTTATTGCTTACAATAGCAATATAATGATGTATATCCAATGCGTTTATACTTTATAGTAGCTTAATAATGGTCCTTGGACGTTTGCCTACAAAATGACACAGTAAGCCTCTATAACAATTTGAATGTCCAGAAACACATAAGATATACGATAGTGATATTGTAAGTAAAATTATTAATGTTAATTTTATTAATAAGAAATGCGTCGTAGATGCGTACGTACGTACGGTGGCTATCGTCTTAAAATTCGGGACTACCTTTAAATAAACATTTGAATCATTTATCATATAAAATATTTTTTGAAATTCCGCATGACTGTAACAAAGGTTTATTCATACAAAAATTAATAAAATATCAATACGAGACGTATATCATTGCTTCAATTTAAAAAACAAATTTTGTTTGGGGAATATTTCGCGGCTAATACCCCTGTCACACTCTACTGCGATCACGCTGGCGCTCCCACTGCCACTTGCCCTACGTTCACTAACGCGAGCGTTTTGCTATCGACACAAACAATTTTACTGGTACCGATCGTGTGCTATCATATATCACACTCATTTTAAATGCAAACATCGGTGTCAAAACGTTTTGTGTCGGTAGCAGAACGCCCGTGCTATTGAACGCAGGGCAGGTCGCAGTGGGAGCGCCAGCGTGATCGCAGTAAAGTGTGACAAGGGTATAACAACTGGCAGTCGAGTTGAGTTGCAGGTACGCTCAGACTAGCGAGAAAAGTTGGGGCCCGATTCATTTTTTGAATCTGATATAAACTCCGTCGTAGGAGTTGTGGACGACTAGAATCGAGTTGTAAGAGTTTAGACTAGCAACTAAAACAGTCGTAGCAGTTGTGGATCGGCGAGTTGGCCAACTCAGTCGTAGGAATCCATAGTCAGAGGCGGACATAGGCCTGCAGTTACGGCCCGTAAACTGATGATTGTACACAACCAAAAGGTTCTATTTATATATTTTTTTTTAATTTGTAAATAACAAAATATAATAATTATTTCAAATGTTTTGCTGCTTTTTGCCTAGGATATTATACACACGTAATTGATCTCTTGGAGATGAATCTAGAAAGAAGAAAGCTTGTGAGCTTAAGCTAAGGTCACAACGGCCTTAAGACGTCGTACGACCGCCTGCGATGTGTGAATTTCCGGTGATCGCGGACCCTGGGACCATCGGGGGTGAATCGTGCGTAATCGTGCGACGTTGCAGCCATCGGGGGTCCTCGCACGACGTCTTGGTGGTTTTTGGCATGTTCAAAGACGTGGCTGCGACTTCCGGGATTGTACGATTGTCTAGCGAGAAGCTAGCTGTCATCATCGTAGGAACACGATTAAAGTCGCGCGATGGTCGTGTGATCCCGTACGATGTCGTACGATCCCACGTGACATCGTACGACGTATATAATTAATATTTCCAGGTGAGAACATGTCAAAAGGTCGTACGATTAGCCACGACGTCATGAGACGTCGTACGATGCAATACAATCCGGGAATCGCAGCCAGGTTTTTGAACATGACCAAAAACCGCCAAAACGTCGTGCGAGGACCCCCGATGGCTGCGATGTCGCAAGATTACGAACGATTTACCCCCCGATGGTCCTCGATCACCAGGAATTCACTCATCGTATGTGGTCGTACGACGTCTTACGGCCGGTGTGACCGTAATTAAAGACTTCGCATGATCATGCTACGATGCTGTGCGGTGGTCGTACCTTTAACTCGATAATTATTTCATAAATTATTTTCTCTACGATTGTCTCAGATGTGTCGCAAACCCATCGTTTCCAGTTTGACCACACAACTAAGATTGTAATATCGTAGCCGAGTCGTGGACAATCATAGTATTATGCCTGGTTCACATTTGCCCTGGGAGCCGTGCGATAAATGGGTGTACGAGTTTCTGTAGAGGCCGCACGGAAAGTGGGATAAGGGAAGGATACGGGCTCCGTAGTAGACTCATCGCAGGCAAAATGTGAATTAGGCAATATCTACAATCTCACCCCATCACACGACGTCGTAGCGCGGTCTGACCAAGGCTTTACAGGATAAAAATGGCGACCTCTGCAGCAGTCAATAAATTGTGCGTTTTAGCATTTTTATATACATATATAATCGTTTGTGACGCATTTCTGTCAAATAGGTATTATACCATCAGTAATGCTTAATTCACATTTGGCCTGCGATGGGTCTACGGAGCCCGTATCCTGCCCGTATCCCCTTTTCCGGGCGGCCTCCGTGCGGAGGCAGGAGGCGGCCGTGAGATTTTCGTACGGATTCACGGGCGCCGCAGCCTCTACGATTTT
>JAULBR010093174.1:0-12060 GCA_032355825.1 Melanodrymia aurantiaca
GTTTCTAGATACCGCAGCAGGTTTATGTTGCGCTAGTATTGTAAAGACGTGATGAAAACAATGATCGTAGACATCATATCTGCAAACTACAGTGTGTATGTGTGTGTGTGTGTGTGTGTGTGTGCGTGCTTGCTTGCGTGCGTGCTTGCGTGTGTGTGTGTGTGCGTGTGTGTGTGCGTGTGTTTTGTACTTTCTATAATTTATTATGAAATGGTTATGAATGGTTGTTTCATTATATCCATTCTACTATTTTGATCCAAATCATTGATGCCTTTACGCAGGTAATTGATGTGATAAGGCAGGATATGCTTACCTTTTGTAAACACATGATATCGTCATTGCTTCAGTCTGCCTTGTGCAGAGATACCAATTTGGTCATGTCAATATTTTATCGTAGATCATAACATACATGATTGAACATTATTGGCCATGTACATCTGACATCTCATCAAACCAAGCTGAAAGCATTCATGGTTATGTTTATACTATTTTGTAACATTCGTAATTAAGATTCGAAATTCGATTAGATAGATAAGGACGCACTCAGACGATAAGTTGTTTATTTGTGTATGATTCAGTCGGATACGTAGTTTGACTGTCACCCTCCATGAAGTCTGTCTTCGGCATCAGTGCTACTGTATCGTGGATTAGACATCATTTTCCACATCATTTCTGTATCTTATTGCTGGTGAATCTGCGTTCAATACTTGATGTTTGAGACACATAAAAAAACGTTAAACCATTGTCAAAACATTACACATCAATAAACATTCATTTCCTTATTGAAACAGGTATGGCTTCAGAATGAAAAGTTCAGCATTCAAGCAAGCAAAGATAATAGTCCATGTTAGAAACAGAATGGCCTCCAAATCATTCTGTGCTTTCTAGTAAGAGAAAAGCATCATACAAGCAGGAAGACAATAGTTAAATATATTCCATCTGAAACACAGGCCAAGATGGTCATCAAGGTGAGGTACCCAGCGCAGCAATGTTTCCCAGCAGCAGAAACAAAACAGAAGTAGGCAACAGATGCGATATTGTACCTATAGCCGTGCTGGCTTTGGTGAATAAATGTATCAGACGAATGAATACACGGCTAAGAAGATCGCCTTGATACAAGCCTGGTTTTTTACAATGGTCTGCTACAAAGATTGATTCTGATGATGTCTGCAGACGAATGAATACACGGCCAAGAAGATCGCCTTGAGACAAGCCTGGTTTTTACAATGGTCTGCCAGAAAGATTGATTCTGAGATCATTGTGAAAACTGATTTTGTCATTATAATCATCAGACCAGACCAATCGTCGATTGACTGCGGACATCAGGATCTACTCCATGGATGCTGGGACACCAGATCACCTTCAGTTCGCCTTCCCAATCGGTGAGACATTGTTTTTATTATTTCTATTTACTAGTTGTCTCAAGAGACACCAGATCACCTTCAGTTCGCCTTCCCAATCGGTGAGACATTGTTTTTATTATTTCTGTTTACTAATTGTCTCAAGATATTTACTTTATGTTCTGTGATTGTTTTATTTAATTCAGTATTTACGATTGACTGCGTGTTTTGCTCTTGTTTAATGCTGCCTGCATAAAAGAAAGTTATAATTCAGTGTACCTAAGGCCAAACGGTTTTTATCTTTAGGATTACGGATTTCTATTTTGAAGGGGGCAATGTCGGAGGATAGAATAAAAATTAAAATATAATTCCTGTCATTTTTATGTTTTATTATTACGGATGATTTCAGTAAGAAAAGCATACTTAGTATTATTTTTCATGAACATTCATCAAGATCAAATTTAAATATACATGTACATATAAATCCTGATCTAGTTTATTTCAAGGCTTGTACTTTTATTTATTCCATTTTTCCCGACACTGTCACTGTAAAAATCGTAAGTTGGCGGAAAAATAATACCAAAAATTGGCTGAAAACTAAATTATAATTTTTTTCATTTTGGCAAAATGGACGTCGGCGGATCCGTAATCCGAAAAATAAAATAAAAAGTGTCGCCTAACGGTATTTTTACCTTTCTCTGTTCTTGTTCTGAACATTCATTTCGTCTGTCACATGTGTTTTTATTCAAAAGTATATTTGTGTATAATAAATGTCTCAGTTGGTTGAAGTGAGTTTCGCATCGTTCAGACTAACATGAGTCATACACTCGCGGTCCTATCTGTCAGCATGTGTGTATGATGTCATACTAAAACGTCTTCCACCACTCTTCTTTCTTTTTCTTTTCTTTTTTGTAAAATTATTTATTGTCCCAGAACACATAGCAATGTCGGAGTTGGGAGATCCGAATCACAACTGTTCATTTATGTTCTAATTAAAACACTAACAAGTTGACAAATACAAATATCGGTATACAATCCAGGCATAATCCACCACCTTTCTTTATCATTTCCACGAAGACCGCAGACAAACAATATGGCTGTGCTTACGACTGGAGCCACAGGTGGAGCAGGATACGCTCAGCTTTCGCGAACACCGGGTGTCATCACTACATTGACTGGGATTCGTGATACATGCCATCTCGACTTCGTCGCAATATCCCTTCGACTTTACCGTATGCATAGATTTCAGATAGAGAATTTCTCCGAGTATAGCATTAACTGTCTCCATAATTAGAACGGATATACAAATAGTGAGTTTCTTATAATCGAGTCATGACCTCGGCTTTTTGACCTGCTGCTGTTGTATTTTCCTCCCTGTACTTCGTGTCTAAACAATTTTGTAGTATGTTTTTCGTAAATAACTTTAGTTTCGTTTGACGTAGAGAGAAAAAGGTAAACATGTGTGTGTCCAAATTATATAACTTTAGGTTAACAAATTAAAATATTGTAATGCACATACATACAAAAAAAATCTTCAGAAAAATCCATCGTCTGCAAAGAAAATGGCGGATTTTTCTGAAGATTTGTTTGTATGTAATTTTGCATTACAAATATTTTTTATTTTTTAATCTACATGTAGTTATATAATTTGCACACGAAAATAGGACTTTTTTATTTTCAAATATGTTTACCCTTTTTCTCTACATTAAACGAAACTAAAGTTATCTACGAAAAACATTCTACAAATGTTCTAAATCGGACATAGAGTATATAATAGTAACTGTATCACACATTATCTAACACTGCCATCAATGAACACTAAGCCACGCATCTTCTAAATATAACAGAGATGTGTGGTTTGTGGAACTACACGCCGTTCTCACTCCGAGTTCCATTGTCTGTGATTAAACCACTGCGTTCATCATGTGCATGCTGTGTAGAACTTTCAACAAGCTTTATGTTAAACATGTACTTCTGAATACTTCACACAACTGATATGTCTGATCATGTTTCCACATTAGTACTACATGTATATTTACTCACTTGAGAAAACATTTCGTGTAGTCACTTGATGGCGTTTAAAACTGATGACGTGACATGATATTCAGAATATAAACAACCGTTCGCAAATACATGCTGACATCATTGTTTTAACCGTGCTTCTTATGAGTATACCGTTACAGCTTTGTTGGAAATCCTTTTGGGCTCTCAACCGCAGATATAACTCAAAATATGAAATCACAAATCATGGACTTCGTTACACCAGTTGTGGACACCTATGTATACCCATTGAGCCTTGCGGAGCACTTACGATCGGTTGGAGCCTGTAAAAGGAACGCAAGTCCGGTAATGTAATAAAATGGATCAAATCATAAAATAAAATCTTTACGGAATCAAACAAATAGCTTGATCTATAAAACTAGATATTAAGGGCCGATTTCTCGTCACCGATTTAAAGCTGATCGCCGTTTTAAACTCTGATTAAACAAGGCTAACCGATCAAATCATAAAATCAATCTTTACGGAATGAAACAAATAACTTAATCCATAAAACTAGTTATTACCTACAAGTCCTAGAGTTAATGTAAGAAAAAAGCGCAATAAAACTATGACTTTGTGTTTTATACAAGTCTGGTTTGGACTAGGATTCCTAGGTTACGGCTAGGTATGTAGGTTTTACAGGATTTTACATTGTACCTATAGTCATACGGACTTCTATTACTATTGCACAAGTAGGCCTACTGGGATTAAAATCCAGAGTGAGATTCAAATCTAGTGTTAACCACTTCGGTACGGATGCCGATGCCATTAAGTGCCTTAGTGGACATGTTTGTAGGAAAGCTTCCCCCTCCCACCATCTCTCTGACTGAGACTGGATGGTAAAGAGGTTGGTGATTGACAAACCCACACTTGTATATCACAATTATCACCACAGTGTTTGTAAACATGTCACGTGATAAGCTCAACTCGGGCAGTTTGTCCAACAAATATTATAATATTTACTACACGAATTCGGTCAGCAGAATGGATAAAGATTAGTAAATGTCAAATCCGATAAATGAATATCTATTTTGGTTCAGTCCGTCTGGTGTAGCTGTGTCTGTCCATCTGGTGTGGGTGCGTCTGTCCACTTCATATTAAGCTACTACAAACATGTAAATGACCAATATATTGATGTTCTAAGCAAACAAATTCTAATTTTGATAATTGAAAAGGCTCTATTACCCAAAAACAACGTGTTACAATAGCATTAGGTTCACACCTACTGTATAGCATCTGACTACAACTCGGAGATGTCCCTTTAAGCGGGTAGCATATGATATTAATTATTTCCATTTATATTATTAAAAAACATTAAAGAACACTTATGAGCGAGCACCAATGGGATTCGAACCCACTGCACCGATTGTATACTTAATGTTGCTCACCTACTTCGTTAGTTAGTTAGTTAGTTAGTTAGTTAGTTAGTAACTAACTAACTTATATACGTGCTTATATCCAATTAAGGTTCAAGCACGTCTGTCATGGTCACGCAGTCCAGCTGCCTCGACTACCTGTCCAGGACACAAGTTAGTGTTAGTATGAGAGAGGAAACCCGCTATTCCAAATTGATAAGTAGCAAGGGATCTTTCGTATATGCACTTTCCCACAGACAGGTTAGCATATACCACGGCCTTTGTTAAACAAGTTGTGGACACTGGTCGGTATAAGTGGTATTATACCTACCCATTGAGCCCGGCGGAGCACTCACTCTGGGTTGGGGTCGGAAAGTGAGATCCATCCGCGGGATTTGAACACTGTTCCACCAGCGTGTAGTCCGTGGCGTTAACCACTGCACCACGGAGGCCGGTCTACTTCATTTATTAGGCATATAATGTGTCTCGAAACTAATTCCATACCGGTAACTCAAAACTAGATGTGGGGTTGAGTGGCGGGGAAGGGGGGAGCGGAGAGGGGTCGGTGGAAATTAATAAGCCAATGTTGATTTACGTCAAGGCCGTTATTTTAACTTCATGAAAAGTGTCAATATTATGAATTAAACAATCAACAAATATCCATCGATTGCCGGTTGATATAATCTGTAAACTAGTCCTGTTTAACCTTTTGTCAACAGATGGTTGAGTGTTGGGAAGCAAGAACAAACCAGCCCAAGTCCGGTCATTTCATATTGATTTCCCCTTAAGACACAAAACAAACGGCGTGCATTATGAGAAAACAACGCAGACACAATTTACTCTCTTCATTTTGATTTCAAACTTATTTTATTTCTTTTGAAAAACAAATGAATTAGGCACAAGTTTTACAACTTACTAGGCCTATAATACCTATATAATTATAGACGACAATAATTATTTTAACGTTTATACGATATAGCATATGAACAGAAATGGATGTTTTTAAAAGAAAGACAAGATGCATAAGATTTAATACAGTCCTCGTAATGGTAGTTTTATGGAATTCAATAATACATCATGATATGATGACTAAAATTAGGTCACGCATACACACATAATTATATAATACACTTAGCATTATGTGCTTAAACGCACTGATCACTGCACATACATAGTTACGCACAGATGCGATGATATATACACACACATACACACTCTATCTATATATCTACATAATATGTACTTGCATACACAAATATACACAATCTATTACTCAACAGTGTATATATTTGTGTATGCAAGTGTACATACTATTTATAGATTAAGTGCCCAGATCTGCAAATATATTTTAGAAAGTGTCACAGTGTTTTATATGTTTGTAATTGAATGTTTAAATATTGCGTTGTACTTTATCTTATTGAATATAACTGAACGTATTCTGCTACATATTTAATTATATCCAGGTTCAATTTATTTTTAAACGAAGGTGGTTAATATCGTATAGCACTGTTTTATTAATTGAATTTAATTAGTTTTAATTACATATACATTGTGTTAGTGTACTGTATTTTATTATGTGTATTAAACGTGTATTGCAGTGCGCTGGGAGACCAAGATCATCATTTTGAATATTTGCAGTTGAAATTCTTCAATCCAGTGATGTTCGTTTAAAGCGGCTATCTCGAGTTGATGACGGGTGGCACCGTGGTGCGCACCTAGTGCTACTGTAACACGTTTCCGGCCCAATAGATCATTTTTAAATACTAAAATTTAAATTTAAATATATTGTTGTCTTGCTTACAATATCAATACTTTGTATCTTATTATGTCCTATACGTTTGGACATTCCACCCAACCCACCCTCACCCCAGCTCCCACGCCCCCACCCCCACCCCCGTCTAATGATGGGAGTAGCTGTATCTAGTAAGAGCATAAATCTTTCTATCTTTCGTGAAATTCAAAATAATGGAACATTCCTATTTCGCTTGCACCTACTTTTGCATGACATTGTGTTAATTTGAATGTGTGCGTTCGTCATTGGATCGTGTTTGCGCTGATGTCACAGTGGTAATGATGGCAAACTGAAGCGCAATCAACATTTAAACAACACCACCACGGCTTCCTTGCTGCGCTGAACGATGACGTTGGCCGTGAGATGTTGCAATGTTGACGATGTCCACCATCAGCTGACAGGCGCAGGTCTATATCAACATCGTGGTCGTCATCATCGTCGTCGTCTTCAAACTCATACAATCACAATTTGCCGTCTGCGACCTTCCACGCACGTCAGGTTCAAATCGAGGTTAATTTCTAACATCCTACTGTCACAAACTGAGTAATATAAATAAAAACAAAATTTAAATTTAAAAAAAAAAGAAAGAATGAAAAATCAATTATTTCATGATAATTCTTGACATTTCCCGCAGTTTCATGCAATTTCTATTTCACTCATTGATGTTATTGAATCACTCAATTTGTTACGAAAATAAAATTTCGTGCCATATTTGGTGATCGGGGGTCTTTAAACCAAATACTTCAACGGCATTGCAACCAGTATCGTATAAAACAATTATATTGATTGAAAACATTTTATTATGTAAATAACAAACGGATTGGGCACAAGTTAACTTCCTGGGCCCTTTATTACTCCTGTATACTATACAACATCAAATAAATGGCGACAATAATTACAGCATGATACATACATGACATATACACACAACCATAACCAAATATGTTTCAATAATAACGGTTAAATTAACGAAAGGAGCATAATTATATGACCCTGCTGAAGCTGGAGTTAATAAGAGTATTGACCAGAGACTTGCTGTGGTCAAAAGAGCGACATTAACGCTAACACTGGGTTTATTTTGTCTCAAAGACAAAGATGGATGCCGTGGATCTGGGGATGACGGAACCTGGGACCCCTCACGCCCAACGACGACGAGGTCCAGCTATCTGGGATATAAACCACGTAACTTCAATTTACCCAACACCTTGCCAGGCTCAAAACTCGTTGTTCTGCAAGGCTCGCTGCTTTCACCCTTCTCAAACAATCGTCTGATGTTAGCCTCTTTACAACAGACCTTGCTTAACGGACAACCACGCTGACCAGCATACTGTCCTCGCGGATTACTCTAATCCATCTAATAATCCGGGGATTAAAAACAGCGTTTGAGATCACTGACCAGATAAGTGACTTTTAACCTTTTTTGTACGCTGCATTTCCTTTGTCTTTGAAGATATGACTTACAATGTACATAGTTTGCTAGAAAACATCCACAAACTCCACAAACTCGCTGCCATTGACGACGGTGAACATTCCATAATGAGTTTGCTCTCGTCTAATAACACAATGAAAACTGTATACTAAGGTGCTATTTAATAACAGGTGGTCTTTCTATACAGGATGAAATTCAATACATCCATTTGATAACGATTAGGTGACATGTACTGGCGATTCACAGCCAAAGCAGTGATGATCTACAGTAAGTGACATGTACTGGCGATTCACAGTGATGATACCAGGTGTTCGCGAAAGGTGAGCGTATCCTGCTCCACTAGTGGCACAAGTCGTGATGTCAATATCTGATGTCCACACTTCGTCGTCATATCGTCCAGTTTGTGGCTAATCTCAATCTGTTCTAATCCTCGTCTTAATGTGTCCAACAATGATGTTAAATCGTGAGCTAACACAAACGTGGATTAACTGGTCGCCAGGCGGACTTAAACGAGCCAGCCTGTCGTAGGGTTGTGCAGATTTTAACTCTATTAGCCCGTATAGTTATTGACTTGTTGACAACTGTATGCAAAACGCTTACACATCACGTATCTGTTGATTGTTATATTTAATTGTCTGCACGTCGTTTTGTTGTCAGATTAATGTCTTGGGTTGTAAAACAAACCCTCATTGATATTCACTAACACTGACCGTGTGTGTGGGTGTATTTCATCTTCGGACATTACTGACCAGTGGGCGAGTTTCAAGTTGACCGGGATGGAAGTAAGTCTTAAGTAAATATAAAAATAAGCGTGGTATTACTTCCGTTCTCAGTGGCGTAGTGGGTACACCATCAGGCTTAAGACCGGTAGGTACTGGGTTCGAATCCCGCTAGAATACCAGCTCCAACGCTAGTGATCAATAGGTAGGTTTACACCACATATACCGGCCAATGTCCAACTACTGGTCAACAAAATTTAATGTTTAGTAATAATTAGCGGATTTATATACTAACATTAACTTCTGGCCTGGGCAAGCAGTCGAGGCAGCTGGACTGCGTGACCATAACAGACGTGATTGAACCTTACTTGGATATAAGCAAGTAAATAAGTTATAACTAACTTCCTGACTGTAAAAGATTATACTCTCTACAGCAAGATACTTATTTTAAAATGTTAAGTATGAATATATTACCTGATAATAATCGTATATTGTATCCTGGACGCATTGAAAGAACGGAATATGATGGCCTTACAACAAGTACCATCCGCAGGGCAGGATATGCTCAGCTTCCGCGAACACCTGGTATCATCACTGCGTTGGTGATGGGTCGCAAGTGTCAAGCCTTCTCGACTGTGTCGTAATATCCCTTCGACTTGTGCAGAGATACGCATTTGGCTGTGTTAATGATTTTGTGGTTTAGATTTGAGAGAAAGAACATTCACCTGACAGTGAGTGATACTGTCGCGTTTACAGGTAAAACACAATTTCTCTGCTCATGATAGGAGCCAGCGGCGAGTCAATACATCATCTTTCACCAACAACTGCCTTACGTTCAATAGCGCGAGCGTTCTGCTACCGAGACAAAACGTTTGCATCTAACATTAAATGAATGTGATAGACGATCGGTACCAGTCACATAGTTCCAGAGCACTCACGCCATTGAACGCACGGCTGGTGTTAATCAGTGCTTCTGAGGAGATACAATTTTTCTTACGCTACGAGTTTTGCTGTTTACATTTGGTATGGTCATCTTGGGGATCTATTTTAATTGCCTCTTCACAAATTGATAAAAATGTGTTTAACGACACCACTGAAACACATTGATTATTAATCAGCGGTTAGTGGATGTCCAACGGACGGTTATATCGACACTTGGTCTTAGAAGAAACCCACTGCTGCCACAAGGTAACTCTTACCAAATAATAAAAGGGATTGCACATAGTTCACTGAGGAGGGTCGAACCTCGGGCGGACAATCTTGTGCTGAGCTACCACCGTCTCACACTGCACACATTGGAAACCAAAATGTGCTGTGAATTCAATAAAGGCATCGTCATACCTGACCTAGTGTCTTAGAAGAAGAGAAGAAACAATTAAACCGCCATAACGTGACGAAAGCGGACAGTGTTGGTGGTGGCTGGCGATCCGATGCATCATTGAGAACTGTGATGTTCTCCTCTCCGAGATGTCCGTTTATTACCTGATCGCGTCACCGTGTTCATAAAACTCGTCAGGCCCCTGAAGGAGTAATGGATGCGCTGACAGAACGATTGGCCCACATCCAACACGAGACTAAAATGGCCGACACCTCACTGAGAAGGCCAGACAGCACTAAGCCGCATCTAGGACGGGTATATACCAGACTGAATTATGATCTGTGTGACGTCATCACAGTCTCGTCTGGTGACAGTCAGGGATGAAGATTGAGACTTGCTGACAGAAAACAGTCTCCGTCGTGTCTTGTGCTTTACTCGGACATGTGTTATTTAAAAAGTGGGATGGATGTTGCGTGACCCCAACCACTGCGTGACCAGACACCACTGAGTAACCAGACACCACTGCATGAAATCAACCACTTCAGGGCGATTCCATGGCATGTGTCACGTCCGCAACGATTTTGTTTTCTTTGTTATGTAAATAAATGCAAATAATAACAAATTTTACTCTTTTTTTTTTGTACTGTAAATTGAAATTCCTAACAGTTGAATGATGATGATGATGATGATGATGATGATGTTCTTCGTAATCATTACGATGATGGTAATGATGATGATGATGATGATGATGATGATAGTAGTGGTGGTGGTGGTGGTGGTGGTGGTTGTTGTTTTGGTGATGCTGATGATCATAATAATAATGACGATGAACATAATAATGTTGGTGATGATGATGATGATGATGTTCATCGTGATCATTACGATGATGGTAATGATGACGACATCATATGTCTACAATAGAGGGCATTTCTTAATGTATATGTCCTTTCTGTTTATAATGTCACTTAAAGAGTTTTATTCGGCGCGACTCGCTACCACTTACCAGTACCGGGTATAAAGAATATCCCCACAACAACCCCTCCCCCCCCCCCCCCCAGGCCCCTTCCCGTCCTCCCCACCCCGCACACATCACAGTTTAACATGCTCCGGGCTTGTAACAATAAAATTCATGATTTATATGTTAGTTGTCACACTAAAAGACAAACGAATTACTCAAGATGAGTATAAAATCGGCGTGCCCCGGAGGCTTTCGCTACAAATCTGAAACTGTAGTTACTGGTCAAACGCGCATGTCTGTTGTGTCCGCCATCACATTCGCACGTGTTCGACAGGAAGTAAGCCTGCGCACCACCCCGGCCCAGGTACACCGTCGCTCAGTCGGTGTGTCGCTGTCAAACGAGCCATTCCGTTCGTCTGTTCCGTGTATTTCGCTCTTTCAACTCGTTCCAAACATGACAAACGTGCAACACTGATTGAGGAAGACAATCACTGAACGGAGTTAGAAATAATCATCCGCGGCGGAGTGATCTATCGAGCTGTCGCGCGGAGAAATCAAACGTAGATTTACGACAAACAGATGAACATGTAATGGAGGTTTTCCTCTAATAACGTGTAAATTACATCCAACTCAATGATTAGTAAACCCTGCAGGGCGATGTATCTGGACATATCTAAACTGATACATTAATCATCATTTGTTTTAAACTTTATTTATGTTGTTTACCTGACGTGCTAAGAGACAAGATGACATTTTGTTGTTACATATTCAGAATTCAGGCTTTAAAAAATATATATATATTTTTAGCACAATTGTTTGTTATTTTTGCGTATATCGTTATTATTATACTTTCCTTTTTTTTTTGCTTTTTGTTTTCCTTTAAAATGTAACTATTGTTAATTGTATTAAAACAACATTAAAGGGGCAGTCTCATTGTTACAAAATGGCGGCTCCCGCCAATTTTTTAAATACTATTTATTTTACAAACATAAAGAATATACTTTCAGCTATATGCCAAAAAAAATTTACAACAAAATATGGCCATTTACTATTAGAACATATGGGGAGACACTAACGATCCCCCCGCCAAATAGAAAGAATGTCAACAA
>JAULBR010093185.1:0-12060 GCA_032355825.1 Melanodrymia aurantiaca
AATGGTAAATGTCGATCAGTAAAGCGACTGCGAGTAAATTCGTAAAATTAGTTAAATATGTTTGGAATGAACATAAATTTTTTTTTGCCCAGGATGGTGGGGGGTGGCTAGCCACCCTATTCACCCCCCCTGGATCCGCCACTGAAAGTGTATATAAAAGTGCCCTTGCTACTTACTACATAGGTGTAATAGGTTTCATCTGTTATACTAACACTACGTTATATCCTAGACAAGCAGTCGAGTCGGCTGGACTGATATGTCCAGGATTTAAGATGTTAAACTTAATTGTCCGGGGAGCGGTGCATAGCTCAGTGCATCAGCGTCCGCCTGAGGTTCGATAGGTCAACAGATTGATCCTCCTCAGTGGACCTGCTAGGTTATTTCCTGTTCCAACTAGTGATTCATGACTGGTTCATCAAAGGCTGTAGTGTGTGCTATCCTATCTGTGGGAAAGTGCACATAAAAGATCCCTTGCTGTTATTTGAAGTAAAGTAGCCTTTTTGGTGGCAGTGTGCTTCCTCTGCTACCAAGTGTTGATATAACCATGTGTTTGACATCCAACAAACTGATTAATAATCAATGTGTTCCAGTGGTATCATTAAACAAACTTTATCTTTATTACCGGTACTTAATTGTGCATTTTGTGTTTTAGGTACCGAGGCTACATACCACATATCAAGTACAGAATGGGGAAAACGTATGGAAATGAAACTCATGATCTACTAGCTGAGGTTAGAAACATTGTAGCCTACACTATTAAATAATCTAGAGACAACCTATATAGATCTATAGTTGTCTATGCTTAATTACATCCATTGAATTATGCGGAACTACAGGCCGACTAGTAGTTATATAAACTACTTGATCAGTTGGAGAGGGGGATGTAGTGTAGCACAAGAGTGTCTGCCTGAGTGATCCACGACTGCTCCATCAAAGGCAGTAGTATGTGCTATCCTGTCTGTGGGAAGGTACTCATAAAATATCCCTTGCTGTTATTTGGTAAGAGTAGCCTTAACCTATGTGGCGGCAGTGGATTTCCTGTGACTAAGTGCCGACATAACCGTGTGTTTGACATCCAATATCCACTGATTACTAATCAATGTGTTCCAGCAGTGTCATTAAACAAACTTTATCTTTTTTTATCATGGTTTCAATGTTGAAGTGAGTGCGTATAATTATAAGATGTTACGGTATATGATATCTATTAAAATGATTTGATTGATTGAGCTTAGACATGCTTGCTCTATCATTCTGTTATGATTTAACATACAGTCTGAGTCAGTACCGGCAGTGTGGAAGACGATCTATCCAGAAAGTTAGAATGGTGTCACATTACAGATATTGCATACCACTAGATATTCTGATTCTAACAACTATCTAGATGGTTCACCGATTATTGTCCTATGCAATTACTTGCTTTGATAGTATCGATTGATATTATATTATGTACATGTCTTGACACATTGTCATTTCTTTAATCCTGCTTATATGCAAAACCTAATACCTGCGGTGCGGTCTTTTTGAAATTCGATACAACTGTTTGTTTTAAATACCGTGTCCATAAGGGAGATCAATGGCACAGTTATTACAATTCACTTTACAATCCAGTTCATATTGTTTGTGTACGAACAGAAGCATACAGTTTGTAGATTAGCCTAACCGAGGTGATAAGAACTTGTATAGGCTTGATTTGGAGTACTATTGTTAAGTTCTTTGTCCTGCTTGTGTTGTGCTGTTAATACATGTATGTACGTCATGGTTGGAGTGGAACCCCTGGTCCCCATCGGCATAATAATGCTATTATTTTTTGCTATAATGGCTGAGCATTCAACCATAGAATGGTTTATCAATACCTTCTAATTGAAAATATTTGATTGGTTTCACCTTTTCACTTTCATAATAGATTCTTTGCAGAATATTATTGAAAGGAAATTCACAATGATTGTACATTAAAAAATAATATATATTCATCTGCTATATTTTTTATCTGCTTTGTCATTACATAAATTCTTTAAATTAAATTTATTAACTTAACAGAAATTTACATAAAATTGTATTTGCTTGTATTATCATGAATAAATTTAAGGATTAAAGAATTTGTGTAACAGTACACTACTTTTGAAAAGCGTTAGCCCCCTCCATCCCTTCACTATGCATTGTTTTTTATAGATAATTTTCAAACTAGCCAATTACAATGTCAGTCAACATTCCGTAATCCTTGATGACAATAGTACATGTAAATTTAAAATGTCTTGTTTGTCAATAGCCTAAACAAGTGATGCCAAATATTTTAAATAAAGTTTTTAAAAAAAAACTTATATTTTTTAGAGTTTTCAAAAAAACAGATCATCCACCATTATTGGTCTTACGCAGACGGATGTTTTGAAAAATAAGTTGCCTGACCCAACAGGTGACAACAAGTATACCAAGGACATGGTACCAGGTTATACAGGTGTGTGGCTTTTCATTTCCATTTTGCTTCTAAAAAGAACCTGACCTTGAAGATGAAAATAGCATGTACACATGTATTTGATGTAGTTCTATAAGAAGACAATCAAGCAAAAATTCCTCATGAACTTTTTAAGCTTGAATACGAGTAATAAATATAATAACCTACTCGGAACTCAGAATTCAGGATTATATCTCCATTATAAAATTAATATTGTCAAGTCACTCAGTGTCTATTTTTTAGCTGAGGCTGATAACATTAATTCTCCTGGGAGAGATAATACGTAATTTCTTGTTATTTGTAACTTATTGTCTATATCTGACTAGGTGAAGATACCAATTCTCCCTCATTCCTATTTCACTGTAATAAAACATTATATTATGTACATGCTTCCACCTGAATGAAAAAAGACAGGGATTGTTTTCTTTTATAGACATAATAACAAATTCACTATAATTAGGAATAAGGGGCCTTAGTCATAACAGAGCTAAACAAAATTAATACTAACGACTTGGCTAATTAGAATTGAAAAGTTATTGTATAATTTTGGCATACTCTTCAACTGGTTATCAATGCGTGTTACATTCCCAGGTTATATACCCAGCATGACATTCAAGTTTGGATCGACATACAAGAATGAGTGCGACACGTGCATTGATCAGCATATCACCAAGAAGCAAGAAAAGGACTTTAAGGCAGAAGATCTCCGACGGCAGACTATAAGTTACCCTAGATTGACCGCAATATCATTTGACCCGGCTGTTCGAGATACATTAAATCTTTACAGAGATACCCACATGACGCAATCAACAGTGTTAGGTGAGTCCAAATATAAAATAAACCGTTATAAAGACAATCAACAGTGTTAGGTGAGTCCAAATACAAAATAAACTATTATAAAGGTACCAACACAAAGCATTGGATAAAGGCACCGTAAGCCAATGCGACTGACTGACATGCAATCAGCAGTCTTTGGTAAGTTCAAATACAAATGATATCTACAAAGATATCCACCCTACACAATCTACAATGTTAGGTAAGTTCAAACACAGAAACGACACCCAGAAAGTTACCTACAGAACAAACTTCAAATACAAATTTAGACGCCAAAGATACACGTTACCAACTTTAAAGGTGATTTCAAATACAAATTTAACCCTTTGGAAGATAAAAAAGCATCAGATGGGTGATTTCAAAAATAAATTTACACCTCTTCAGGGATACACAACTAATTTAGATCTCGATTTCAATTACAAATTTAAATCTTCAATGATACACAGCCAATTTTTATTGTTGATTTCATATTAAACAACTACATTTATGTATCTTCAAATATACACAAACAAGTTTGATTGGTGATTTAAAATACAAATCTTACCCTCTTCAAAGATATAAAAAACAACTTTGATGAGCGATTTTAAATGTAAATTTAGACTTTCCAAAGATATACAAGCAATTTTCATTGGAAATTTCAAATACAAATGTAAACCTGCAAAGAATTTAAATTACATGGCACAATTTAAATTCAGTCTATTAATATGCTTTTTCTCAGAGGACACTCGCCCACTTTTGGAAGCACCCATGCCAGGATACCAGGGTTTTGTACCGAGGGTCAACTGCACAGAGATTGGTTTGGGCTGTAGGTATCACCAGAGTTCTAAGCAAGGATTTGAAGCATTCGTACGAGAAACAGAAAGACGAGTTCAACTTCAAAGAGGAATCAGTGTTGATAGGTTTGTAATACAGTAGATTCCTCTTATTTGCATAGGCCTGGTGCATGATAAAAGATCAAGTTTTTTTTTTTAACGACGCCACTGCAACACATCGATTATAAATCAGCGGTTATTGGACATCAGACGCATGGTTATATTAACACATGGTCTCAGAGGAAACCAGCTGTCGCCGCTTCATGGGCTACTCTTACCGAAAAACAGCAAGGGATCTTTTATGTGCACTATTCCATAGAGAGGACAGCACACCTCTAGACTACATCCCACCCCAGCCTGGTGCATGAATAACATATTGAATAATAATTGTATTATACATGTATATACATTTTTTAATCATTAGACTCAATTCATTCTCTGTTGCACTAACTTATAATTGTTTCTTTTTTTTAACTTTATAAATAATATTTTTATACAGATATCCAAGTGAAATTCAGCGAGCAAAGAGTGCCCCCATATCCTTCAGCCGAAGAATATACATTAATGATGGCATGATACCAAAGTACACTGGATATGTTCCAAGTATGTTTGCAAAATACATTTATTGACTTACAATTTACAAAACACATATACCGGGTAATTTATATACAGGATTCTGGTTTGAAAAAGATAATCCTCAATTTAGTAAAAATTTATATACATTTTGTAGAAGGGTGAACATATTTCCCAACCCCTTCCAATCGTGAATATGAGCCTTTATCAATACATATTTTCTATATTCTGGAACTCAACATTGTTTTTAGTTCTCAGCGATGCTTATAAACAATTTAAAGTCTAGACTTTAGACTTTAATAAAGTCCAAACCTTATTGCCTAATGCACAGGGAATTGTATCAAGTTGTTTTGACTAATCTTTTAAAGATGTTTACTATCTTATTATATGCAGTGAACACTCTGTACAAGATTTTCTTTTAGCCAGTTATCTAAAAAAATGTACTTTTCAGCAAACTATGGATTATATTTATAAGAGGCAAGTTTAAGGACCATGCATATCAGTTAATGTGTTTCACAATTAGAACAATGTTCAATTTAGGGGCAGGGGTTAAAAGCCAAGTTCGGATTACCATTGGAAAAGGTGTCTGCTATAACAGCTTGCTCTGAATGTAGACATTAAACAACTTTACCTGATCTACCATCGGAAAGCTATCATTTTAATATTGCTTTTTTTTCAGGGAGACGTTATGCTTTTGGCAACACATATGGAGATACTACACGGCAACTTGACGTCTGTGCTCATGATAAGGAAAGTTATGGTGCTTTTACACAACTCGGTCAGTCAATAGCCTGATCACACGACTAGTAGTTCCAGATAATATTCTTTCTCAAAGTAGTGACATTTGACACATGGATTTACTTCAATCATAGCCTGGATATCACTTCAAATTACTATCTGGAATCACTGTTATAATTATATGAAGAGGAACATCTCTAATTCACAAGGCTATTGAAATATCTAGATTTATATTGATGAGTGACTTAATACGGACTTGACTAGTATGACGAAAGTTGGATTCTGTTTGTAGAATATTGATTTTTGCTCTATGTACAACTAAAGAACTAGTTGTATATATCAAAATACAGAATCAAAAGTTACTATAGTGAATCTCTACATATTTTTATTATACAGATATTTATTATATAGCTTTGGTACCAGTTTTCCTTTGCATAAGATAGACTGACAAACATAGTAACCTAACAGTAGATCAGCACATACCAGCTTTTGAATAGCCAATGTAAAAATTGCCTGACTTGCCTTCATATAAAAATATAAAATACTTGTAAGCTTTTGGAGGATGAGATGATTCTATTCACAAGCAATCTTGAAAGAACCATCAATAATTCAAAAATTGTAAAAAGATTCTATGTTTGACTTTTATGTTTTACCTACAGTATTAACCAGAATTTACATTTCTTTTTATGTATTATCAATGCTTTATAGCACAGGCCAAACATGCTCTATGATTATCTCTTTTGCCTACATAAATTAGTTACAAATAACCTTATATGAAGTAATAATTTCTTAATGAGTACTTGAAGTATGTATGTTCCTTGTGTGTATAAATGAAGCATTGTAACCTATGAGGTATGCAATGTGTCTTGCGTCTCAAACTGTATATTAAGGTCACTGTATACAAGGAAAACATAATTCAGTAAGGATAGTTTTTAATTGTAATTAAAAGAGAAATTATTGAAGAGATTTTCTTTGTATTTCAAACAATAAATATGGATGTAAAAAACTAGATGTTCAGATTAGGACTTATTGTTAAAATGGTCACACATGCCTTTTTTTTAAAAGAGAAAAAATTGAAACTGGAGTTTAAATACTACACGAAATGTACTATAAAAGCTCAATATGATGTGGAAATTCCCAAAAATTATTTTAAAATTATTATTTTTGATTGTATATATTATATTATTTACACATGTATGTATTGTTTTTGCATATTACCAAGCTGTTTAAGTGCAGCACACATGGTGAAGAAGTTGCAGAGCAAGTTTCGTTGAATATCACTTTCCTCACTTGCATGAACCAAATTTGAGTGAGAAATTCACCTAAAGAGAAATTGAGGAATGTACCTATCGTGTTTGATATTTTTACGTCTCACTCAGTCATCTTGCTCACTGTATGCACCAAACATGAGGAAGTTACTCAAGCCAATAAAACAGCGAGCCAATAGGTTTTTCTAAATTCAATTGGTGTGACATTGGCTTCAATGCAAAATGTCATGTGACATCAACTCAGGATTTTGCCGAGGAACTAGCCTTACGTTCATTAGCGCGAGTGTTCTGCTTCTGAGACAAAACGTTTTGACACCAATATTTGCATCTACATTAAATGAATGTGATGTGATAGTACACGATCGGTATCAGTCACATAGTTCCAGAGTTCTCGCGCTATTGAACGTAAGGCAGGTCACTGTGATTGCTACAAGCTGCAGATAGGAAATTCTTTGTTGTACTTGGCTCAGTTAGTTCCCGTCTGTGCTGCACTTAAACAGCAAACAATTTATTACTCATTATTATCAGTATTACCAATGCTTATATGCTGCGATGGAGTTGGATAGTGTACATATTGCTAGTTATTGTTAATATAAAATAATGCATGGAAGGGTATCGGTTAGTTTTAATTCCAAATTTATAGCCACTGTTTCGTCTAGGTTAAAATATAAATTTATTAAATGTTTTTATACATTTAAAACAAGTAATTTGCTTTATATAATGTAAATATTGAAGAGTCTGAATAAATCTGCACAAATCTATTTCTGGATTGTTTGACCACTTGACTAGGCTAGCTATGTAACAGAGCCTATAAAATTTGGTATCAAAACACTGATTCTCTCCAATATATCGATAATGCATCTATTGGTTTGTTTTCTATATTACATGAGTCATATGCTTGTTTATCCATTTGCAATTCTGTGATATATTTTGTTTTGCAACATTTTAATTTATTTTTTAACGTATGAACGTATTTGTTTACACATACCATTATGCTGACAAAGTGACAAGATTAAAGGAGGATTGTCTGACTCATTTATAGGATTCCACAAGAGATGTGTACATCAGTTATACATGTACTTTATAATTTTATAATTAGTTTCTAAGTAGAATGTCTTGTAAATATGATGCATGTTTTGTACAACAAATTCATTAGAAAAATCAGTGACTATAATTTTGGATCATTAATTGAGAGTTCATTGAATTTATTCTATTGTAAAAAATATTTTTTAGATTTTTAGATAGATATAATTTTAAGAAAAATTTAATATATTTTGTAAAAGAAACTTACATTTTTTGTTAAATTAGTTTAAATTTTTGTTTATTGTACTTAACTGAACTCAATCAAAATAGAATCCCTTGCCACAATAAGTACTACTATGCCTATGATACTGAACATTTATATCTGAAATGATACTTTATCATTTACAACATATACTGAAGGGGCTAGATAGCCCAGATAACTGTTTATTTAGATATAAATCTTCAAGGAATTCGAGATTACAAAGTTCGAAATCACATCATCATTAATAGTGAACATTATATAGTTTATTTAGATAACCATATACATGTGTATGGGTATCGATTTTACTTTGTAATCTTAATACATGTATCAACCTATTCAAATTGGTGATATCACCCATTCACTTTGATTGGGTGATTTCATCATTTCGAATAAGTTGTGTCCAAAACCTTCTTGGGGAATCTTGGTACAATTTGCATAAATGAAGTGAAAACTTATCTCAACAGTAGGTTTAGAGAACCACAATGTGACCATAATACAATATTATATTATGTTTTATAACCAAATCACTACTTATTATTAAGCACCATTTGGCACTGTTCACATATTATGTAACACACTATCTATGTCCATGGATTATGATGTTATAGTGTGGGGATCCGATTGGGGTGTCTGACTAAACAGTTTTGATTCAACATGTGACAACAACCATGACTTAAAAGAACTGACATAATTAGATTATTTGGCAACTGATTAAATAATAATACAATATAATTACATGTATACTGTAATGAACGTAAGCCAACAAAATTCTAACACATTCAAACATACATATACACAGATTACTTCTATTGTGTTCTGGTGATGTCATGCAGGGAACTCGAGTACTCGGGCACGGACCAAGTCAAGCAGAACTCAAGTCTGTTAATAGGACTCGAGTACACGTCCAAGGGAGACCACTTAAAGTATAATTGTCACCGTCTTGTATGTACAGCACTCGACATCCTGCACTAGAATAGTACTTCCCAACATACACAATGGATAATACAATGTGTGCATATACCGGTACTGAATACACTTTACTCATGATATAATTATTGTTGCTCTGTGCAGTAACAAACTAGTTAATGTTTTAGTTTATTAATTTCATAATGAATAATGTTTCAAAGCCTTTTTATTGATTACTGTCTATAGTACCATGTATAAACATTGGGTACTCTGTTCCATGGTCAGATTTGCCGCTCTAGTACCAGAGACCAATATTTTGCATAATAAGACATTGGCATGATAAGAGATGGTTCAGGCCTAGCATTACCTAACAATAAGCCTAATGTTGGGCCTAATGTTAGTCTGTTATCATATAATTTGGGCAAAAATTACATTATGTAATATTTCAACAGCCCTTTTATGTTCTTAATTTTCAATATTGAAAATCATGAAGTGTCATGTAGCACAGTATTCTAAGTCATCTTAATATGTGAGACATATTTGTATAATTCAGTCCACCAAGATATCTGAGTGAACATAGAGATGTGTGCTGCATTAGATAGTGCTTCCATGCTGCTATATTTGTCACAAGCCAAAACTATTGAGACATATTTTTTTAAAAGCTAATTGTATTGTAATGTGGGGATGTTATTGTGTTTAAAGATTATTAAGTTCATCGTTAGTGAATATACAGTAGACTTTCATCAGACACCAGGACCAAAGTCTCATTGTTAGCGACATCTTGAACATATATATAGGCCTATATTTATATTATATTCATGTTTAAAATACCAGTATTAACCATATTGTTGTATTCATATTCAACCATAACATTCTATTCATTTGTATTCTGTTAATATTTTTAACATGTTAAATCATATTGTTCTATCCATGTAAAACATGTACATGTACATGTTAAATCATATTGTATTCCTAACACGTTAAACCATAATTATTATTGTTGTTTTATTTCTTTAACCAATTAAGCCATATTGAAATAATATATTGCACCATAATATTTCTCTTCAATACGAAAGTTATATTTATATGTTTAACAAATGTGGCAAATTAGCCCACATATGCCTAAAAGTGTGTGTAGTTAAAGTAACCAAATCCCTTTTTGTCCAGTCGTGTATGCACTTATTTTGTTTGGAGCAAACAAAAAGAAAAGATTGTTGAAAATCCAGTTCTCCCTATTAACTTTCCTCCCATATAGGCTCAGTTGTGGGAGATCGAAAAGACCATCCCATGAGATAAATTGTTTATAAATACCATATCTGCACTTTTCTAAAAAAATATATCAATTTTTGTTACTGAAGGTGCATTTTTTTGTTTAATGACCAACCTAATAGAGAATTCTGGGTACAGCATGATATGGGCCCACCGTACCTAGTGTTTTCCCCTTCACTATACAGGTATCCTATCCACACACATTTGGAAGCCTTCCGTAGAAAATCATGACCATTTAAAATGCTAACATTTAATAATAAAACTTATTAATGACCTAACGAGTTGTGTTATTTGTTTTTTTAGACTTGTATAATATTATTGTAACCTGTCATAATGGGGCCAGCACAGCCAATTGTAAGTAGGGCACTTGCTCCACCTAATAATTTTCTGGCAGCGTTTGTTTTGCCATGTTGGTCCCTTTTGAAAGGTGCTGGCACCAGTTAAAGAGGCTTGCTCACATTTTTGGCGGGAAAATAGGCACCATGTGACAAGAGGCATGCAGCTCGGTCTCCGTGGCAAATAACATTGGCTGCAGGCGTGACCGTAAACAGTGTATTAACTATTCAAAAGGCTATTTTTGCCGATTGATTCAACAGCAATTTTATGTAATATAATGACATTTTGACATTTCTGTTGTTTGTAGTCATATAATAAATGTATGTAATTATGTAGATAAACAAGGACAGTGTTTTCGCTTGTTTATAATAATTATACGCAAATTCATTTTCTTGTGGCTGGCTCCATTGCTTTTGTCATGTGATCACAATTTTCCCACCAAAATGGTCAGCGATGGTCTTTAAACTCTTTATCAACAGAAATGTCGATGTGTTATTATATTACATAAAATTGCCTGTTTTACGTATAACTCCTCAAAACACGTACCCTAATAGATCAACCACTTCTAAGGTAACTGCTATTGTCTGTAAATGCAGGAAAGCAGAAACTTGATTCTCTTTAAATATAATATTAATATATACAGTATAATAAATATAGTTGTTTATTTCTTTGTGTTCAATGGCTAACCTTCAAATCTACATAAATGTGAAAAGCTAATGCAAGAATGAAGAATGTGAGTATTTGAAAGACATGATAATTACAGTAAACAAATAAAAGAGAATATTTACTGTACATAATTGTTAATTACCATAAACAAATTTGAAAAAGAATCTGATTACAATTAGTTTTAATAGTTTATTTCTAGCTATATCCAATTTTAATATAAGAAAGAAATGGTTCAATTTTTTACGATTAAAGCACACAATATATTCAATAGTTCTGAATGCAAAATAGCATTCTTGTTTACGTCTAACTTTTCCTATATAGTTGGTTTGTTATAACATAATTATGTTCAAGCATGTCTGTCCAGCTGCCTTAACTGTCTGCTCAGGACAGAAGTTGGTATTAGTATGAGAGAAGCAACCTGTTGCTAATTACTAAACAGCAAGGGTTCTTCTATATGCACTCACCCACAGACAGGACAGTACATACCACAGCCTTTGTCAACCAGTAGTAAAATACTGGGTGGTGTAAGTGGTGTACACCTATCTAACGAGCCTTGTAGAACACTCACTAGGGTTAGAGTCGGTACTACTGTACTAGTAACTGCAATTAAAATCTCATGCCTCGAGCAGGATTCAAACCCAGTATCTACCAGTCTTGAATGCTGTGATTTAACCACTATACTATGGAGACAAGTTTGCTTTTCCTCTATAAACTTTTTTCCTCCTTTTTTTTACACTTGTACATGTACTTCATCTCTCTTTCATACCTCCATATAAGAAGGAGCGGGATGTAGCTCAGAGGTATCTTACCGTAAGATGTCCGCTTGTGGCGGGATGGGTCGAGAGAGCGATCCTCCACAGCGAAAACATTTTTATGGGCTATTTTCCGTTCCAGCCAGTGATCCACGACTGGTTTATCAAATTC
>JAULBR010093207.1:0-12059 GCA_032355825.1 Melanodrymia aurantiaca
CTGTGTGAGAGGCAAGTGCTCTACGAACTGAGCTAAAGGGAAGTTCCCTCTAGCCGAAGCCAGTAGGAGCTCTTTATGCAAACACTGGTTACACAGATAATGTACCAAATTAGACCATTGAGGAAAATAAAAAGATGGCTACTTGATATAGGTGTTGACTATGTTTGTGATCTATAGTGATCACCAAATGAATATAATAACAAGAGTAAACTTGTTTATTTTTAACACATTCAGTTTCTTGTGTTCACAGGATGACTTCTGGGCGAATGGAAAGGAAGTAGAAAACACCGTCGTCATGTCACGCTGTTACAAGTTCCGAAATGGATTGCAGCCAAGTTTACTGTCTGCTACGATGTCATTGTGTTCCATGTTTAGTCGACCAATCCTCTTGTGTCCGGAGGGTGGAGTGTTCCAGTCTGGAGCCGTGCAAACCACCATTATCAAACACCAAATTGAAAAAGGTTTCTATTTCTATTATGTTTGAAGTTAAATATGATTTATTATTAATCTCAAGTTATTTGCAGTTTAAATTACTTCGACAAATTTTTATGAGTGTTTTTCAGAATGCCTCCAAGTGTATATGGTGTACACCTACCTTGTGGAGCACTCTCTCTGAGTCGGAGCCAGTACTGGGATTAAAAATCCCATATGTCACGAACCTAGACCCTACCAGTCTTAAGCCTGATGCATTAACCACTGTGCAATGGAGGCTGGTTTAGTGGGGGTTTTTTATTTTGTTTTTGTAGGTGCATTAACAAACAGGAAGGCAATGGTCTGCTATGTTTCAATCTCTTCAAATTGTTTTTTTTCTGATCTGTTTTCAGGTGACGCTGTCACAATCGAGTCAAAATGTTTCTCACCGGCAATGGATAACTCTGCGATCAATGAAGAGACATCATTTCATATTGAGGAGTACACGTGGCAGGTCTATTGTATATTCAGCGACATCATTGACTTCTACATTGCCAACCAAGGTCTTGTTACCATAATGCAGGAAAATGCACCTCATTCGTTTGGTAAGCGTTCATCATTTTGGAATAATATTTAACACATTTTGTATATTCAAATTGCATTTATTAGATAAGTAATTTTTAAAGTCAACTCTGAAATAGCTGACAACCAACATGCACAACACTTGCTCACCCACTAATGTTTCTTCAGCTTCAATTTGCTTGAACTTACTAGATGTGTTCTTCAAGACAAATATTTGGGATACATAATTTTTGTTGTTTAACTGTTGACAGTTTTTTTATTTGTACATGACCTGGCTGTGATCTGTTAAAACGTGCTACAGCTATATTATTCTGAAAAATACACATAGAACATGGGATGAAGATATTGGAAATGTTAAAATAATTGTGTCATTTTGCTTTTCATAAATGTTTATGTTTAATGGTCGTTAATTATTTTTCAGCGAACAGTTCAATAGGCTGTTCCCACGACTGGAGTTTTTTGGATGTCGATCATCCACAGACTGTGTGTACGATGTGTAACTTGTGTTGTGACCGGGGAATTGACTGCGAGTGGAGTGGAATTATGGGACAGTATCTGCGTGAGTGCTGCTGCAGAACGCGGGTCAATGGGTGCAAACAGTGCGGAATATGCAAGAGATGTGCTGATGAACTCTGGGTGAGTGTTATCTTTCTCATATACAAGCTAATTTTCATAATCTCATTATCTACAAATTACTGGTCAGTTAGTAGCCTACTGATTTAGTTACACATACGAATCAAGTTATGATGTGTAAGTCAGAGTTATAAATTAACATCAAGTTCTCAAATGTAAGTCAGTTACACATGAGCATCAAATTCACATATTATGAGCATCGACATGAAATTAATGCAAGTGACCTCCCTTTTTGGAATACTAAACTAGTCTTGATAACCAAGATCCTTGCATCTTGCTTGATTTTAGCCTGTTATTTTTAAGCCTGTTATTTTATATTTTTAAAGCAAATTCGTTCTTTCCTGCGACCATGTACTGAAGTATCTCGGCCATCGAAGACAGGCAAGCACAGTGCTATTGCCCTGAATGGTGTCACTTTCAATGAAGTGGAGTGCATAAACCTAGACATGCCCAGTCTTCCTCTCTGTCTACACAAGTAAGTAAAATCAGCTACATCACCCATTGAAGTCAGATGAAGCCTAATGACTAAGTCTTAATCTTAGAGAGTCGGATCAATCGATATTCTTTGAAGCGAGGGTTGTAGCTCAGTGGTAAAGCAGCCTCATGTTAATTAATAAAACATAGGATTGATGCTCGTTATGCAAAATAAAATCTGTTTTTTCCCAGTTCGTTTTCAGTCCACGTTCTGTGATAGTTTCGCTAAAAACTTTCATCGACAGCAATCATATATCACTCAAAATGGTGGGAAAATTCCTAACTATATTAATTTTTTTTTTTTTATATCTATAAAGCTGAAAAATACAACTAGACAGATCAATTTTTGTTTACCAGCCATGGAATTAGAAACTATTTAATTTTTGTCTGTATAGTACTCTATAATATTACATGTATTTTATAGCATAGAAGAACAAACAAAAATGATAAAATGAGTCAATTATCTATGTAAAAATCCATTTATCTCTGATGTTTAGCAAATCCTGGCTCTGTTCTTTACTGTAGTAAGTGTTGTATTATTGTCAGACAAAACGACACGTCTGGGGCGGTGATACAGGTGTTTCCGGGACCAGCCGTCGAGATCCCAGCTCTGCAGGAAATCGATGCCTATAATAAGAAGAGTCAAAGCATGAATCCCAAGTGGAGGTTTGATCAGGGTGACATCATCAAGATCAAACTCACAGAAATTCTGGTGAGATCAAATTTACTGCTAGTCCTCCACAGTTTTGTGATTAGAAAGACATGTGCTGTCAATTCTGTAATGACTGGATAATAATATTGAAATGATTAACAGGAATCACGTCACTTAATTGAGACCATTAAAACTGCCCTTTTATTGTTACGCTGGAAGATACATGGCAGATCGACTGGTATGTCTGTATAGTAATGATACTACTCACTAGTCGACATATCAAGAATACTACAAATTCTTTCAATAATATTTAATTGGTGTTACACTTTTAGAGAGGAGGATATGAAAATAACAGATTTATTTGGCCAACAGTTGTATATTTTGTTAGACAAAAATTATGTGTAACATACTATCAAACTTATATATAATGGCTGCCTTAGGGACATGCTAAAAGTGGTCTTTTTTAGCAGGAGGTCTTTATATACTGGTGAAAATACATGCATTTATATACTGAACGGACATATTTGAAGTGCTCTTTATAGACAAGTGGTTGTTATAGAGGAGTGGTCTTTATAGCAGATTGGACTGTTCATGTATTTTGTATATTATCAGTATGGTTTAAAGTAAGTATATATCTATATAATTGCACATGGTTACATGTGCTATCAAGATATCCATCGGAATTGTGACATCATGCATGTATAGGATATATGAGGTACACAAATGATTCCATTCTTTATATAACTATAATATGAATGAACATAAACATTATTAAATTTATTATTAAATGAGATTTTAATGAAATATCTGAAATAATAAGAAACTAATAATGAAACATCTTATATTAGAGGACTAAACAGATGATTACGGACATCGAGGAGGAGGAGGAGTCTCTCGAAGTGAAGCCTATCTACCACACACTGATCTGCAGAGAGGCGCGCATCTGGCACGACACGGGCATCCTGTGCTATGATACGTCATCGCCATCCGTTCCTGTTGCTCAGTTTTGTGCAGCTCGACCTTTGACACATGAGTGCAACAAGTTCTCTATTGGTATGTATACATTTAAAGTTGTATATATTTGTTTTTGATATTTGCATTCTTCGTTTAATCACCTGGTTTTGTTTGTAAAGAATATAAACCTACATTGGATGTCTCGATAACACCTGATAACAATATTAGCAATGTATGTATGTACATGTATATCTGTTGAGAGACATGGCAATATATTGTCTCATGTATGTTAGCCAATATGGATAATATTTATGTCAATTACATTATTATATAGGTTAAAAGCGAACTCTCAATTGTGTCTGGCCAACAACCATTTAATGTGTAAAAGAATATATCGAAACTTCTCGACAATTTCCATATCCGTGAAGTGTATAGAAAATGCAGAAAAGTTGCGATAAATAGCAGGGTATCCGAATAAAATGAAACCCCATTGGGCCGTTTATGGACAAAAGACGTTAAAAACATACAAATCTCTCATAATTCTATATGCATGTAATTATGTACTTGCCATAATTAATTGGTATTTGTAAACAGCCCAAGTTATTCTGATAAGGGAAATAACTCCTTTGTGCAAAAACAAGACCTTTGATAAACTGGAATCCTGTCTAAACTGGATATTTATTAGGGTTCCAAGGTTGTCCATTTTAGGCAGGTTTCACTGTACATATGTTTTGTACGTACATACGTATACAGAAAACATATACTGTGCTACATAATATTACGTATTTCAGAAATTACAAACCCAGGAAAATTGAGAACGATTTCGATTGGCTTGTGTCACAGACGTTACCTTGCCAACCGACAGCCTGGTTGGGACCCTTCATCTATTGCTTACCATGCTGATGATGGAGGGTAAGTCTATCTTTGCTCTATGTAACAGATTATTATCTACTCTAACTGTTGCTACTGTGGTGGAATACCAAGAACATAAAGACAACACTGTTGAATACCAAGACCATAAGGTTGTAGCGCAAACAAAGAATAAATCCTTTTAGAATATTTGAACAAGTTTACATACTATTAAAATACTAATATATTGTGTATGAAATTGATAACAAACTTGTAAATTTATGTGTTAAATGTATTGCAATATAGTTATTTATTTGTGTATTTATTTGCTATCTTTTTTGTTTGTTTAGAATCTTTGTTGGCTCCGGCTGGCCTCTTCATAGTGTTGAAGCAGTTATTGAGGGAGATACTATGTCTTGCCAACTTGATATAGATAATCGGAAAGTCACATTTTACCACAATGACAAAAAGGTATTCAATCATGTTTCCTTTGTCACATGGGATACGATTTAAACAGTCACAAAATATCCATGGCGGCCACCGAATAATAACAAACTATAGTTTGACTGGTATATTTTTAAGGAATATTGGAAGATTTGTTTGATAACTGTTTAAAAAAATTACTAATTGCAGAATATTGTACATTTTAATAATCGATTATGATTGATCACATTTTTAAGAAGTTGAAACATGTGAATTGTGAATGATCGAACTTGTACTGTGTTTTTTATTTGTGACAAGGAGTGGGATGTACCTCAGTGCAATAGTGTCTGTCTGCGAGACATAGTCGCATGATCAATCCTCCTTATTGTACCCTTTGTGTTATTTCACTTTCTGGTCAGTGATCAAAATGACGCATCTGCTGTCCTATCTGTTGGGAAAAGTGATCATAAAAGATCCCCTGCTGCTAAACTGTAGAAGTAGCCTATGTGGTAGCAGCAGGTTACTTCTGAGACCATGTGTCAATATAGCCATTAGCAGATAAGTATTAATCAATGTGCTCCCAGCGGTGTCAAACAAACTTGTAGCTTTGTTGCAGTGGGAAGAATCATTATAAGAACATGTATTCTAGTACTTAAAGTATCTTAAACTACGCCATTTGTTATACGTTTAATAGCTGCATTCATTCTGACAATCTCTTTACCCGTGCTTTACAATTTAGGTGTATGACAGCAACAAGCTTCGAATTCCGGCAGGAGGTTATTTCCCAATGATTGGCCTCCATTCCCATGGAGAATCTGTACGTCTTCTAGAGAAAGAACCATGGTTGCCTGCCAAAGAAGGAGATGTAAGTCATATTTTGATTGTAGGTTTATGGTAGGAGTAGCCCGTGTTGTATAAGTGAGGTCATTGTAGGTGTAACACATGTGGCAGTCATGACATTATGATAGAAGTAACCATGTTGCAGTCGTTCGAATAACTTATGCGGTATAAGATGTTATCGTAGGAGTAACCCATGTGGTATAAGTCAGGTTATGATAGGCGAAACCTATGTGTGAGTAGAAAGACCATTGAGGAAGAATATAGATATTATTATGGATCTCGCATTGTAATGTTTTCATGTATAAACTATAGTGTAGTGTGCTTGCAAGCTTCGTGAGAAATTTATATGTTACAGGAACTATTGTTTTTTTTATTATTATAAAATATGAACATTTTGATTCATTTGGTTTAGACTATTTAATAGCTAACTAACCTATTTCAGACGACACAACTACCTTTGGCTTTTGATGCTAAGAAGTATGGAAATCTGTGGATCAGGTTAATTTTTGTTTATTTTTTAAAGTAAAAATCACATCAAAATAATAATTACAGCAAACTATCTAACATAAAATAGATGTGACAGTTTTGACAGTCTACTCCCTTTAAAGCTCTAAAAACATGACGGTTCAGCAAAATTGAAGGAAAGGTTTGTCAACGGTTTTCAGGTCTTTGATACCTTTAGTTTTGAACAAAGAAAAGTTCTTCTTTATTGTTTTCAAAGCTACAGGTATCAAAAAGGGGAAAACTGTCGAGAACTCTTTTCCTTCATTTTTGTTCAATCTCAATGGTTTAATGACTGGAATACTTCTCTTTTATATCCTTTGATTGAACAGACAAGACAGTTTAGTTTTTCTTTTTTCTTTTCCTTCACTAGGTTTTGATTGAATTGTTGTGATAATTTGGTCCTGCTGCTTCCTTTGTTTCGATACTTTTTGATACGCATTCTCCCATAGTAAGGACAGTACATAGCATGACCTTTGTTAAACAGTAGATGGACACTAACCAGTGTAGGTGGTGTACACCTACCCATGGCGATTTGGGAAGCACTAACTAGTGTTGGAACTGGTACTACGATTATTGAAATCCCATTGCCTCGAGCGGGATTCGAACACAGTACCTATCAGTCTCGAGCCCAGTGATTTAACCTGTACACCACAGATACCAGTACAGATTGACATTGCAGGAGATTGTTTATATAAAGATGATGAGAATGAGGAACAGAGGGAGATAGATGAGAAAGATGATTGAAAAGGTGGAACGTACTACCTATTTACAGTAAACACAATGTTTTATATGTGAGTGTGCAAGTGTCTTAGCATGTTATTTGAATTGTTTTATATATGAGTTTGCAAGTGTCTTAGCATGTTATTTGAACTGTTTTATATATGAGTGTGCAAGTGTCTTCTAGCATGTTATTTAAACTGTTTTATATGTGAGTGTGCAAGTGTCTTAGCATGTTATTTGAACTGTATCTGTCTTCTGTTTGTAGTCCTGGACGTACTCTGTTTCTCTTGAAGAAGAATGGTGTGCATGGCTGGCTGCTGCTTCACAACCCAAGTAAAGACTTGATCGGATTCATGGTATGTGTTTATGCTTTGCTCATCATTAAAGTGAAATGCTTTTTGTTTTATTTAAATACCCTCACTCACCGATTTTGCTACCAAACGTTTCCACTCTGTTTTGCGACAAACACACTCATGTTAGAAGTTGTCAAACTTTGCACTTCCATAAAATAATTACATTTTGACATTTATGTTAATGTTTAGAATCATATAATAAATGTATGCAATGATCTAGATTAATAAGGGAAGTTGCGTAGAACGTGCTTTACTTTGTCATCACATGATCATATTTTTTGTGCCAAAATTATAACAGAGTCTTTAAGGCTCATACTGGTGGGTTTTGTTTTTGTCGTTCCCTAGAAGAATTATGCAAACATATTCTAGAAAAGACATTTGACCCAAACAAAATTGATTACAGCTTAACTGTTTGCAAAAGCTAGTATGAATGTTTACTTTAATGTGCCATTCATTGATGATATGTGTGTAGTATAACTGCCTGCACAACTAACTGTCTATACAAAGTTAGGTGAGCTAATATTACATCTATGATATCACCCTTACTGTCCATTTGTCGACATAGTAACATGCTTGCATACTTCTGTGACCCATAGAGTTATGCCAGAGAAAGCTCAGCTCCTGTCCAGGAAAGCCAAGCTGGATTGATCAGTGGATTGAGGCTAGACAAGTTTGGACTAAGGGTGAGGTAACCCTCAAAGAAATCCCTGGATTGATCAGTGGATTGAGGCTAGACAAGTTTGGACTAAGGCTGAGGTAACCCTCAAAGAAATCCCTGGATTGATCAGTGGATTGAGGCTAGACAAATTTGGACTAAGGGTGAGGTAAACCTCAAAGAAATCCCTGGATTGATCAGTGGATTGAGGCTAGACAAGTTTTGACTAAGGGTGAGGTAAACCTCAAAGACATTTTGAGTGCTGAATTCAGAGGTAGTGAGCCGCATGAGGTCAGTATCATTCATCGTCACTGCTGAACTCAACGTGTAGTAAAAAAGCGAACGGAAAGAAGAAGACATACCTGATATGAGAATCATGAGTTTTGGTTCATGTATTCTCATTAACAAGACACTTTACATCATTTAGTGCTTTGTCATTATAGTTTAACATTTCATTATACAATGTACATGTATCATTCATATAGGTCTCGGCTGTTATTGGTGCCAAACTATCTGACCACTGGAATCATACTGGATGTCTTGGCCCACACAAGTCTCGATGTATCCGGATCACACTGTCTGAAGCGCGTAAGTAATATTTTCACTAAATGGATATCTTTATCCATACAAGTATCACAGTATGTAAATCTTAAGTAAACTGTGTTTAAGAACTGGACCACGACTGTGCATCATATCTTGGCTAAATAGATCTGGATCTCACTCAAACATTATTTAAATATTGAGGTTACAAACTATTTCACTGGATACCAAGTGTTTACTTTAATAATATCATTTTTATCTGCCGTGTTGCAGCAAAGAATGTGGATGTTGTCTGGTTTAACCTGGAGTCAGGAAAAGAGTACTCTGAAGAAGAAATCAAGATATTTCGTTCAAATCTTACATCAGAAAGACTTCATTGCCACAGGTGATCATTTTTTATTCCAGATATCAATTTAGATTTTTTTCAGTCACAGAAAGAAATGTTTCTGAATCCGGAATCGTTAAGTCGTAATTCTGAAACTTTTATTTATTCGGCAGCCAAAATGCTTCCTAATTTTTCAAATAATGCTTTTCAACCCTGATCGGTATAGCATATCCCCACATCGGGAAATTTCTGTTAGTTCTGTTTGGAGCTCTATCTTTAGACGACAGGTTCCTAACATGACTTCATAATACATGTATCTGTCATAAAAATGTAGTGATTTCAGCTGAGCCGCTATATTTGTTATAAAGATATCTAATATAATTATGTTTGGTTAATAGTATCTGTTCAGAATGTTGTTAATGTTTTTTGGTTTCCAGATTTCTAAGTTTGTGGTCATGTGTTTTTCTCATAAGAAATAAAACCTCCAACACCACGAAAGCCATTTTCTTTTACTAAACACTGTATTATATGATTCCTAAGAAGCACAGGTAAGCTCACATGGCATTATTCATTGATATATTTTCATCATTTCAGCTTGAGGGTAAACATAGCTGATAAGCAGTTGCAGAGTGTGAAACCTCTTCGCATAGTTGCACATGGTGAACCAGAAGACAAGGTTTGTTTTACAATGATATAACAGTAACTATATCATCTAGTGAACAATTGTCTGTTCCTAGAGATTATTATTCTCTCTTGGTTAAAAATTGTCACAAATGCATATATAAAAAAAAAACAATGTTAATACAGTATTTGAAAATATGTGCCAATTAAATTGTTTTTGCTTAAATGTTGAGGACTAGTGTATTTCCTTGTAGAGCATGATATAATATGTATAAGAATATATTGGTAATATAAGAGATAGAGTATACTAAATGAGTTCTAGTGAGAAACCTGTAATATTACAATGAGTGTGTTTTCAATCATACAACACAAGAAAAAGCGAGTTGTAATGTATCATGTTTTTCATGGGAAAGAGTATAGTATTCTATTTATTACAATGCAATGTAGTGTTCAAACAATGGGTAAAAAACCAAACCAAACAGAAAAAAGGATCAGAAAGACATGTCTCTATGCAGTTTCTTGAGACATGGTGTAATACAACATTAAAACAGACTGGAGAGTAATCTGTGTGAATTGTGACATTGTTAGTCATATTATGATCTGTAAGGCAGATCGTCACAATGAGATGAATGATTTTAATATCAAACAGAATGGGACACCACAGTGTAATAGATAATATATAGAGGATATTAAATGAGCTACCCTGTATTATCAAGTTTAAGTCCCAAGTGAAATCATTTTCATTTGTCACGAGGTTTTGTGAATGACTAAAATGAAAATTATTTCACGAGGGACTTAACCTTGATAATACAGGGTAGCGAGTTTAATATTCTATTTATTACTCCAGACATTTCATTGTGAAATGCTTTTCAAAACACGATTGATGTCAATGGAACGCTAAAAAGAGAAGATTTTGCTGATGAATATGAATCTTGGTATGCTGAACCTCGTAGGTAATAAATATGTATCCATAGTATGATTAAAATGTTGTTTGATGTTTTTAGGATGTTTACATGTTGGAGATTCTGAAGAATGGTGGTTTAGTTGAGAAGTACTGGTTGCATGGGGGAGCATACAATTGCTTTATACCAGTTGTCAATCCAGAAGATACTTCAAAAGATATCTTTCTTCGTTATCCAAAATCAGCTGTAAGTAATAATAAGTTAGTTGTATTACACACTGATCAGAAGCCGACTCAATTACATGTAGTTCAATATTATTGCATAGATTTCAAAGAATTATACATAATACGATATGTATTTAGTCACACTTGTAGACTTTCAGAATGATCTAAAATGCACAGATGAATTAATGTGCTCCCCAGACTGAAATGTGCTGCACAGATGAAATGTGCTGTAGAGCTGTATTAAACTTCCTTAATCTTATGACTTTGGAGCTGCAGATATCTGGTGTATCCATACAATCCTTACATCAATTTAATTAAAACATTAAATAATTACAGTCAAAGATACAAGGAAATGTTTCCGACATGTTATGGTATGTAAGGAAAAAATAATGAACTGGTGTCCATGAGACAACAGTTTTCTTTCGACTTATTGTTTAAAATATCTCATTGTAAGATAAACGGCTATTCATGTATTATTCTCTATAAACTTGGACTTTAAAGAGATACATTTTTATAGTTATACTTATTCTATGTTGAGAATGTCATCTGAACATCTCGGTATATAGTTTAGAACATTGACATAATGTCATTTTTATACGAATCTTCAAATTAGAATTGTACAAGTTTTAGCTTAAACATATAGCTTGTTTTTTCTTCTTTTAAACCTATATATTTATTCTTTCAGACTTTTGATCAGCCCAATATGTTTCAAAAAGGAATGCGAATGGTGGCACAACCACACCAGTAAGGATATGTACTATTGGTTTTATGTGATGCTTATATATTATATATATACACCTAAAATAAAGTTAAGCACAGTTATGTTTGTGGGATAAGATCACAGCTGGGGAAATCAAATGATCAAACACATGTACAAATGATGCTAAGTAATGAATCTCTTGGCATCATCTATATACGTTGATGACTATTAGATATGTTAGCTGAGTTTATACACTTACTGACCCATAAAGTTTTTCTTCAGTGAATTTTTATTATAATTGTCTTCATTTGACAGAGTTGTATTATACAGTAAAATATACCAACATGAAAGTGTATTTTTTGTATCATTTAAAGAGTAATGATAGCATATTAAATAGAGGATTCGTCACAAGTGTTTTTTAATAAGGAAAATATCAAATGAGTTTAGGTTAATCGGTATTTGTCGAAGCTCTGCTGAGATAAATACCGATTAATAATAATAATAATAATACTTTATTTAATGAGAGTGGCTCAGTTAGTAGGAACTAATCTTTCCTGAGGCCCTCAATTATATACATATACATATAAAATAGACATACATTGTAATATACAAAACATGTTGCAGGCCCCACGCGACCAGGCGAAGTCACGCTAAACTTCGCTTTTGTCTCAGTCACTTCGCTTTCTCGTTGTCCGTG